>JAHWFO010093001.1:478310-506509 GCA_023313115.1 Rhysida immarginata | reverse complement strand
CTGTGACCGCTTTAAATATGAGTCTCTGATTAGAAGTAAAATGGTTTTGTTATACATATCATATTATGAGGCGAAACGTCTTACTGATATGGAACTAAGAGCGTCGGTTCCTATGCACCAATCCTATGCTTCCGCGGCTTCGGTGAAAACTCCTATGCCTAGTGCTGCGCAAAATTCTCAAAGCACTTCTCAATCATATCACCTTGCAGGTAATCCTTCATTAGAAGAATCCAATATCAACAACATCCATGAAAATTCGGCTAAAATAGCATGTACCACTTGTGGGAGGGAAGAGTTGTCTCCAATTTTTTCTTACCATTCCCCGATAAGACAGTCACCAGGTTTTGACGCTTTTCTCGCCTCGAACACGGAGTGGCCAGAGTCTCCTTCTTTTGTTGCCCCAGTATCAACAGTAAATACGGGTAATAGAGCAAAAAGGTATATTATCTCAAAACAAAGAATCTTTCCAACAGGCTGATAATCTCTCGATAGCAGGCACTGATCTAGGCATTCTAAAAGCTGAAGAGTTAGGGGGGCATTGTTTAAAGTTGTTTATAACGTCACTTTTAGAAGTTACAAAAAACCAGTACGAGCCAAAGAGTATCGAGGATACCCTTTCGCTAATGAAATCGCGTATGTCACATACGCCTTCCTGGCTGGTGGACACTACTAGTTGGTGGAAAGGCTTTCCACCACCCACGATCTAAATGTCACAACCTAATAAAAATAACCTTAGTATCCTCCATTGGAACGTTAGGGGTTTGATGGCAAATTGGGAGGATGTTGTTCTTTTACAAAGGAAATCAAATATTACGTCTTTGTGTGAAACTTTTCTAAACGATAATACTGTAGTTAATTTTCCTAAATCAAGAGTTTATGTAAATAATAGAGAAAGACACGGTGGCGGCAATTTAGTAATAGTAAAATCGGGTATTCCTCATTTTATTAACTATTTGGGTCATAACGATGGTGTCGCAATTATTGAATTAGTCACTTTTTTCAGGAAGTCTGGTTACACATTTACTGTATTTATATTCCAGGGTATTTAACAAAAGATAAGTGGGAGAGTCTTGTTAGTTCGTTTTCCCCGCCCTATATTATAATTGGTGACGTCAATGCCAAAAGCCCTGCTTGGGGGTGTTTAAACTACACTATATGATCAAAAATATCCGGACACCCCTCACAGATCATCGATTGGCCCAATGTCACATGATAATGACTTGCACATCATTTAAATAGCTTCCCACACCTTCAGACACAACTCTGCTTGGACATTGGCAAGAATGGGTCGTTCGGCAGAGCTCAGTGAGTTCCAACGTGGAACCATCGTTGGATGTCACCTATGCGGCAAGTCTTTTCCAGCCTTCTTCAGATACCCAAGTCAACAGTAGGTGATGTCATTATGAAATGGAAGACCCGGGGATCAACAACAGTTCAACAACGAACCGGTAGACCCAAGAAACTAACGGACAGAGACCGTCGAGTGCTTCGTCGTGTCACCTGCAGCAACCGGAAGTCCTCGGCGGAAAAAATTGCCACAGAGTTTCGAAACGCCTCTGCAAATGATGCCAGTACCATGACAATTCGTCGGGAACTGCACACGATGGGGTTCCAAGGCTGTGCTGCTGCCCACAAGCCCCACATCAGCAGGGTCAATGCCAAGCGACGTCTGGAGTGGTGCAAAGCCCACAGAAACTGGACACTGGACCAATGGAAACGTGTAATGTGGACAGACGAATCTCGCTACACACTCTGGCAATCCGATGGACGAGTTTGGGTTTGGCGCATACCTAGAGAACGCTTCTTACCTGAGTGCACAGAGCCCACAGTCAAGTTCGGAGGAGGAGGAATCATGGTGTGGGGCTCATTTTCATGGTACGGACTGGGCCAGCTCGTTCCTGTGCAAGGAATCATGAACTCCGACAGTTATCTGAATGTTTTGGACAACTGTGCACTTCCAACGTTGTGGTAATTTTTCGGAAACGGGCCATTTCTCTACCAACACGACAATGCTCCGTGCCGCAAAGCGAGGCGTGTACAGCAGTGGTTTGTGGACTCAGGGGTCGAAGAAATGGGTTGGCCGGCACAAAGTCCCGACCTCAATCCTATAGAGAGTCTGTGGGATGAATTGGAAAGACGCTTGCGGGCCAGATCACATCAGCCAACTTCAGTACCTGAACTGATTCTCGCTCTTCGGGAGGAATGGAGGAACATTCCGGAAAGTACCTACCAACATTTGGTGGAAAGTCTTCCCCAAAGGGTGGAAGCTGTGATTCGGGCAAAGGGATGTGCAACGCCCTATTGATTTCCATGAAATCGTGGCTAGAGCGCAAACGTGCATGTGTCCGGATATTTGTGATCTTATAGTGTATGTATATAGAAGATATAGTCTGATGGAATGCCTTTGTTTATTCTCATTGATCGTCTAATATTTTCTTCTTTACCATTGTTACTCTCAGTTATGTTATTACTGTCATTCAGATCATATTCGATCTCGTCTTTGTTCCTGTCTCGGTTTCTCTTCATTGTTGTATCACTATCAAGGACAACATACGTAATATTTCTTGTCACTTTCACTTTGTTACTTGTTGTATCGAAAACTAAATATCCTTTTGATTCATCTGCATACCCGATGAATAATTCTTCTCTTCCTATATTTTCTAGTTTTGTTTGGTGTTCATTTGGTACATGATAGACAACTTTATGTCCAAATATCATCAAGTCTGCTACGTTTGCCTTTTTACCAGTCCACAATTCATATGGCGTTTTCTTACATGCTTTAGTCGGCAATCGAATTTGTAAATAGGCTGCCGTCTGTAGTGTAGCTCCCCACAGTAACTTCTCAAAGTTAGCATCTTCCATCATACATCTCGCCATCTCGATGAAATAACTATTTCTTCTTTCTGCCACTCCATTTTGCTGGGATGAGTATGGAACTGTCAATTCATGTCGTACACCTTCCTTTTTCCCTTTTTCAGATATTCATCAAAGTTCTTGTTTAAAAATTTCCCCACCTCGATCGGTACATAAGATCTTCGGTGGTTTTCCAAATTGTGTTTTCACTGATGCAAAGAAAGCTTGAAGCTTCTTATTGGCGTCGTTTTTCTTCTCCAAAAGAAACACTTTCGAATAACGGGAATGATCGTCAATAACGGTAAGTACGTATCTCTTTCCACTTAGTATTTGTGTCATCATTGGTCCACAAATATCAGCATGAAACCCCTCTCCACTGGCTGCTGCTTGCGTGTCACTTCTCTTCGGAAATGGCTTCAATGACAGTTTTGCTTTTAGACAATACACACATGTCATTTTCATATTGCATGTCTTAAGCCTCAATCCTGTCACCAAATTCTTTTCGTACAGTTCTGTAATCGCACGTGGATCACAATGACCAAATTTAGCGTGCCAGTCATGTATGCATTCATGGTGTTCAACTACAGTTTTCTTCGCCACTTCTTTACAGTCCAGTTTGTATAAATCATTATATAAATAACCTTCTGTTATCAGTTCATCATTTTTTGTTACGCTGCATTTTCTTCCGCCAAACGACACAAAATAGCAGTCTTCATCGAGACATTTCACTGATAACAAATTACTGTCCAAGCCAGATACATATAATACATCATGCACCTTGATAAGTTTCATTTCCTTGTCCCATCCTTCATATTCAAAATAACCATAACCAATACCTTTAATTTCCAAATACTGACCATTCACCACCTTTACTTTTCCTTTCTTCGGTCTTAACTTATCATTGAAGAAGCCTTTATTGTTTGCCATATAAGTCGATGCAGCTGAATCAACATACCATTTTGATGCACTCGATGAATTACACACTTTGAAACACGGATATACTGCACTCGCTGTTTCAGTAACTTCATCGTCGTCATCACTGCTTTCTTCAACAGTCTTTTTTGCCTTTTGGTTTTTCTGTTTTCCTACTTCTGCCAACCATTCATAACAAAAACGTTTAGTATTGTGACATTACACCTCAGTTGGGTCCGTTATGCCCGGCAGGTGGCAGTGTGCTTTATTTTTGTGAGTGATATTTTTGGTGTGATTGTTTGTTTTGTTTGTTTTATAGCTGAAGAGAGAGAGGTGGGTGGAGCGTGTTTTGAGAGCGTATATTGCGAACGTGTGTGGGTTAGTGGGTTACAATGTTCGCATGAATTTGCAGAAGTGTCTAAAAGCTGCACAACCTTTTCTAGTTGTTAATGTGGATTTGTGTTTAACTGGCTCTTTGGTCTCTTGTTGAACGTCTGAAATTGCATTTTGAAGGGTCGCCAGCGACGCTCAAGGTATTGTACCGGGCAGTGAAGCCCGCAACGTGTGCAAGTAATGATGTCTGCATAAAGGGTGAGTGACTGTCTTTTATTTTTTTGCCCTGCGAGGAAAAGCCCCCGCCGATCAGCGTATTTCGCCTTTGGTCAGTTCATTGGAGTCTGCCAGTTGGACCTGTTAACATAGGGAGTTTTCCGCAGATCTATGTGCTTGAACAGATATAAACTATTAGGAGAGTTCGGAAACACCACGAGCAAGCTGTAGAATTATGCAGTTTTGACTTTTCCTATGAAGGAAGACTTACACTATATAATCAAAGGAGTTGGGACACCCCTGTGAACACCTGAAGTGTTTCTCGTGGACTGGACTGGGCCCGCTCATCAAGGTGGACGGAAACCTCAATGCTGATGGCTACAGGACCATTCTGGATAACGGGGCACTTCCAGCACTGTGGGAACACTTCGGTGATCGGCCGTTCTTCTTCCAGCATCGACTGGATTTATGAGATGCGGGTTGAAGAACTGGGTTGGCCCGCCCAGAGTCCTGATCTCAACCCCAACAAACATCTTTGGGACGAATTGGAACGATGTGTGAGATCCAGGATGGTTCGCCCTACATCTGTCCAGGAACTGACCACAACACTCCTCGAAGAATGGAGGTTAATACCTGTGGACACATACCGTAAGCTTGTGGACAGTATGTCATGTAGGGTGAAGGCAGTGATAGCAGCTCGGGGTGGTCCTACACACAACTGATTGAAGCTTTTTGCGGCTTTATGGTAGAGCAACAGGTGTCCCAACTCCTTTGATCATGTAGTGTATGTACAGTACTACAGGGTGATTCAGTCAATTTCTGACCATTTCACTTGAATGCCGTGCATTAGGGATAAAAAATTGAAAGAATATGAGCGCCATATAGAATTTCTAAATAGTTGGAGTTTGTATTGTTGCAACGGCGCTGCATGAAAATCTTATTGTTGAAAAATGGCGCCCGCTTTATCAACAGAGCAGAAATGCAAGGTTGTCGAATGGTATTTCGAGACAAAATCACCTGTAACCGTGCAAAGAAAGTTCCGGAAGGAGTATAAGTGTCGAGACGCACCAGTCAGGCAGGCAATCATGGATTTTGTCAAGCAATTTCGTGCCACTGGATGTGTTAAAGGCAAGAAAAAAGGCGGGAGCGAAGCTCGTGTTCGAACGGCCGAAGTTGTTGAAAATGTTCGCACAAGGTTGGTCGATTCCCCTACTATAAAATCTGTTCGCCGCCTATCCATTGACGAAGGGCTGTCGTATACCACGACGTGGCGAATTTTGAGAAAGGATTTACACCTGTTCCTGTATAAGATCCATGTTTATCAGGAGTTAACACAATTTGCGATGAAGTTTGGAGCAGAAATGGAAGCCAATCCGGACATTGTGGACAATCTGTGTGTGTCAGATGAGGCCTTCTTCTATCTGTCAGGTGACGTTAATAAACACAAAGTCCGTTTTTGGGGTTCCCAGCACCCTCATGAGATCCATAAGTCACCTCTTCATCCACGAAAGGTCATGGCTTGGTGCGCGATTTCCAAAAGACGCATCATTGGTCCGTTCTTTTTTGACGGCACCGTAACGTCACAGGCTTACCTTAACATGTTGGAAACCTGTTCATTTCCGAGCTGCGAAGGAGGCATATACCGCTTCGACATCAATGGTTTCAACAGGATGGGGCTAGGCCTCACACCACTAATGAAGTGCTAGACTTTCTCAATCAGAAATTCGGAAATTGTGTCATTTCAAACAGGTTTCCAGATCGAGTCGGGGGTGGCTTTCTTTGGCTCCCTACAGGTCCTGACCTATACCCATGTGATTTTTATCTCTGGGGGTTTCCTTAAAGACAGTGTGTTCACTAGAGCACCAAGAACCCTAGACCAGCTGCGACAAAGGGCATCGTCGACCGCTGCACCCTTGTGGATGTAGAAATCCTGGATAGAGTTACCATTCGGCTGCGAGCAGTTCAAAACGTTCGTGGTGGCCACAGTGAGCATATCATCAAGACTTTTCCACGGGAATAAAAACTCCAAAATGCCTAAAATATCATACTGAAATGCTAAGTTTGTAACATTAATGGATCAATAAATCATAGTACTGAAATGGTCAGAAATTGACTGAATCACCCTGTATTTGTCATGTTAGGTGATAGGTTTAAGACTGGCTCTTGGTGAGCAATACAGTGTAACGAGGAGTGTGTTTCGTGGTTCCCTGAAGAAAGCGCAAATGATAAAAGCGCACATGAAAATTGCGCACAAAAAAAAGCGTACATGGAAAATTGCACACACTCAAAAATGCCCACATGGGAAAAAGCTCATGGGTAAAAATGCCCACAATGAAAAATGCGCACATATACAACGCAGTGAGCTAAAAGTGAACAGTATTTTACAATAAATGTTATTCAGAAATTTAAATACTTAAATAAAAATTATCCTTAAATAATTTAAAGGTAAACTCTACACTCAAAACAACTTTGTTCAAAATGAAAGATGAAGGTCTCAATAATAACGTAGCATGAATAAAAATTTTCAATTCGAACTCAAAACTGATAAAATATATTAAAAAACTTTCATTTTTTCCCTCCCCCCCGATCGACACAGACGCCACGTTTCGGCATCTGTGACGTCAGAAGTTGCCGAGAGGTGCGAAGGAGTTTCGAAATCATGACGTCATACATTGGACGCTATCGCAGGCGCCGCTATCAGTAAATTGTCAGGGCCAGTGCAGGCAGGCACCGCTGTCAGTTCTCCAGCTTCCCTGGTCAGGGCATCACAGTGGACTAGGCCTACAATGGACTACGAATATGAAAACAAGACCGACAGTGATGACAGCGATTTTGATAACAGTGACAGCGATGTACAAGGGCTGTTAGCAGAATTAAATGCTACGGAAACTTCTGCGATATACAGCCCTATGTATTAAACCGTGAAACGGGATCTTCTGCTTGCCGCGTCAGCATGTGCACATTACGGCGGCGTGTGCCCTACACAGTAGATAGGCCTACTTCCTCATTCCTTTGACATTTAACGAGTGCTATTGCGGTTGTTGTTCTTGAAGAACGCCAGGCCCGTTTAGAGTTGGAAGAGCATCTAGTTCCACCTTATATGTGATCTAGTTTCAGCGAATTTCTTGTTTGAATTGATACCGAATTTACAACAGCGGATGCGTAGACAAAGCAAGACGCTTCGAAATGAGCACACGATGCTGCTTGGAGTTGGATACCAGTTCCCTCGCTGTCAAAAACTACTAATCCATTTTTTTTAATCGATTTTGATTGTGGAAATCTATGAAACTTGAAATTTCTATCCGACTGTTTATTTACACATCCAACCAGAGAACAAATTGAAAGCATTCCCACATAAAACAGGTTAGCAAAATCTTACGATATGTAGAATCGCTCTAAGTGACTAGAATCTCAGTGACGAAATTCCCCGAGATTCTCGCGGCAGGAAATGACAGCTTGTTCCGCCGTGTTCTGTGGAGACGGAATGGAAGATCCCACGCAAATTTTCAATTTTCCGAGGCATTTTTCTTTATAAAATATTAGGAAAAATCGAAAAATTTTGAATGATATACACTCTATTAACCTGGATTAATGTTATGATACAAAAAAAATAAAGTTGATTTTATCCATGGAGTTTACCTTTAAATAAAAACTAAATTTAAAAATGCAAGAAGTATTTAAAATATAACTTTAAAAATATTTATTTAAGTTTACAAAACTATATTTTAATTAAAATTAGATAAAAGTGATATCAAATTCTAATGTGATATCAAAAGTATATTATAAATTTTAACTTAATTTTTTTTATATTAAAACATCTATTTATATTAGAGCCCTTCCATAACACATTCCTACATATAACCAATAATAATAGTACGGGAGTATATGTCGAAAAAATAGTCTCCGATGGGAATGGTCTTCATTTTTTCATCAGGAATGGTCTCCATTTTTTCATCACAGAATAGGCTCAATCTTTTCATCAGGAATGGTCTCGTGATGAATATTCTTGATGGTGTCACTCTGCAATGCGTGGCATGATGATGTCATCAAATTGGCGCCCTTTTGTTTTAGAAAATTATTATTATCTCGTTATTTACCATCTGATATGTTTATGTAATATATCGTTTTAAAGATTATTTAGAGCTCAATAATAAAGGTCCATACGGTACATAATTTAAACTGCATTTGAAATATATTCATTTTAATGTTTCCATTTAGAAGAATGCGAAACATAAAATCGTAAATATCTCCTTAGTGATTGCACGAAGAAAATATATATGATCAGGCTTACAGAGAATTTAGTTTACAATGTCTGGATATATTTGTTTTCTTATACAAATATTAACAGAGATATTGCTAGTTTTGTTTGGGATATTGTCGTGGCTTTCTATAATAAACAAATTTCACTGATAAAATTAAGAGTGAAATACTCTGGCCTGGGTGTTTATTGTGGCGAACCAAAAACCCTTTGCTTTCGTCAACTCGGTCGTTGGGTCACGGTTTTCCAGGCAAAGATGTTAGCCATTATTTACTGTCTACAGATATATATAAACTCTATAGACAGCAAATAACATACATTTACAAATAAAAATAAATTGGAATGGCGGAATGGAACATTTGCATAGGCCTATCACGAGTTGATGATACGAATTCAAAAAAAATTGCTTTTTTCAATTAGAAGAAGCTCTTCATAACATTTATATTGTGTTTGGAGCACTGAAATGAATGCTTTTGCCATTTCTTCATGTTTTTTTTTTTAAATTAATTTCTCTAAAAAGGCTTAGCCCATTTATTTCCCTAAAAAATACGTCAATGCATAGTTAAAGAATCCCTCTAAGTTTGAATCAGTTTTTATTAAAAAAAAAATTCGGGGTGCGGGGACATCTGGAGGGAGGGACAGTAAACTGCTCATCACAACCAAACAAGTCATTTACAAAAAAAAATCGCCTTAATGAGAGGAGTCCGTACATGCAGAGTTTGTTCAGTTCGGTGGTTTGAACGCTACAGTCATATTTTAATTTTAGAAAAAAAAATTTAATATCTCTAAAAAGGCATAATTTGTAATGAAATTTTGAATGAAATGGGAATTGTTTACAAAGTTGGCAATATATAGATGTCGGTCCAATTTCTCGATAATAAAGGTCCAATTTCTTTTATTATTAAACCCAATATTAATTTTAGTAACGTTTTTAATTTTTTTCAGTTCTCACAGAACAATAGTCGCAATTGTGCTTATGAGAAATGTAATTTTTAACCTATTAAGTAGTTAAGATCTTGTCTATTTCCTTTTCTTTTTTTTTTTTCATTAACCCCGTTTGAGAGAGATCGTACATTTCTCACAAGCACAATTGCGATAATTAATAATGATAATTAATAATAAAATAATTATATCATTCAATTCAATTACAGTAGAACTCGGCTATAACGAACTCGTTTATAACGAGAACTCTGTTATAACGAGAAAAATTCGGGTCCCAGTCCCATTTTATGTTTTTCTATGTCAACACAACCTGATATAACGAGTGTTTTTTGTTGAAGAAATTGGTTACAACGAGCAAAATTTTCATAAAAATGGTTAAAAAATGAACGTGAAAAATTTTTTTTTTAATTTTCCATTTGTTAATGAATAAATTAAAAGGGATTTATAAAGAAAAGCTTGCTGCCATCACTTTTGAGGATTTTGTCGAGGTAGACAGAGACCTAATAACGGAGGAGCCATTGACAGACGATGCCATAGTTGAACAATGCCAACAAATTCAAGATGACGGTTCTGATGAGAGCGACGACGAGGAGGTAGGCTTATTTCAGGAACCATTATCAAGCGGCGAAATAAAAGATCTATCTAATAAGCTGAAAATATTATTTACAACTGACAGAGAAACAACCACTGAAGATTTTAATTTATTGTTTAAATTAAACGCTTATATTAATAAGCGATTGGTTAAGCAATATAAGCAATCGTTAATTTCCGATTATTTTCACGTTGTAACGAAGTAACTGCACTGTAAATTGATTTTGTTAATGAATATATTTATTTACTGCTTATATTAACTGAAAGAGTACATTTTTAACCTTTCTGGTTATAACGAGAATCAGATATAGCGAGAAAATATATTAGTCATTCAGTTTATTTTGTTGATGTTGCTATCTCATTATGAATAAAGGTCTCTTCACTTTAGCTCATTGCGTTGTATGTGTGCGCATTTTTCATTGTGGGCATTTTTACCCATGAGCTTTTTTCCATGTGGGGATTTTTCAGTGTGCGCAATTTTCCGTGTACGCTTTTTTCATGTGCGCAATTTTCGTGCGCGCTTTTTTCTGGTCACCGTGTTTCGTAAACCAAAGGGGAAGGGCTGGAAATAAGGGCTCTACGGGTAGATAATTTGTGCATCGGTGAAGGGTAGGAGGAAAATACACAGTTGTGCGAACGGGCAGTTCTCTTGCACCTGTGCCCTGTTCTTGGTCGAATTAAAGGGGTCACCCGACGCCTGAGAGTGTTGGTGTTTTAGGAATATTTGGAGGCCGAGATTCCGTGGGCATGGGCCAGCTGAGAGTAATGAGTTTAATAAGATTATATATAGATATTTAATGAAACATTCCAATTTTTTCCTTACAAAATCCTAGGAAAAAAAAAAAAAATAGTAAATTTAAAATTGTTTTTTTCACAAGTGTATATGGTCATAAAGAAAAAAATATGTAGGCTACCTTCAGTTAGTCGTTTTTAGTAAATCATATTGAGTTGTTATTTCACGATCCAATTCTTTTATTAATCCCATTTTCTCATCTGCCGATTTTCTGAAGCTATTGGATTTGACAATAAAATCAAAATTTCTTTCGGTTTCTGCCCTTTGTGCCATTTCATCCACAGATTTTAATAATACCGCAACATCTTTTTCAATACTTTTTTTTTCTTTTTCATTTGATATAAATCATCTTGGATTGCCTTTCTTTTTTTGACTACTGAAACATGTGTTTCCTCTTTTGATTTCAGTTCTAAATAAGCCATACATTTTTGTCTGGAACTTCCAACACTTAATAGGAGGGATTTGGAGAGATTAACATTTTCAATACCACCAACATATGAAATGTGATCATATATAATCCTCTGAGATGTAATAGAATTTTCCTGCATATTTTCAATAATAAGTTCCTTATTTATCGAATAACCTCTTTCCACAGATGCTTGTCCATGTGATAAAAGTAATAGAGACTGAATAATATTCCACAACTGTTTGAAGGATGGATTTGAAGACATATATTCATTAAACAATACATCAATTCTTGATGCCTCTTCAGTTGAATCAAAATTTATGAAACCTGAGTTTATTTTTGCTACATCAGTTACAAATTCTTGGAATTGCCCTAACACACTGTCACACTCTTCAGGCTGGAGGCGATGCGCATCTACAAGTGTTAAAATTGATTTGAAATTTTTCACACACGAATGTCCATCTGTGGCCATTAATTGGGGGTCTAAACACTTCAGGTGACGAACAAGAGAATACTGCATGGGGTTTTTAACTGTAGTTTTGAAAGTAGTTCTTGTAAAAATGTTCTGTATTGTATTCGGAAATTCATAACTTGCTGCTCACTAACATTCTTTGATATCAAACTCTTTGTTATTGTTTCTGCTTGAAAACCAATATCAATTCTTTTGCAATGGCAACACACATTACTATCATTGAAATCTAAGTTAAAGAGGTGTATAATTGAAGATGCTTCGTCCATTACAGTCTTCTTAATAAAGCGATTCATTAAACTTCTAATAATTTTCTCCATATCCTTACCCAGAAATGGAAGCAAAGGTTTATCTGCCTGATATCCTTTTAAAAATGGCAATAGCTGTTTAGCAACCGAATTAAAAAAGTGCAACTTCGGTATGGTAAAAGGATCTTGTAAGAATTTGTGTATTACATCAAAGGAAGCAGTGCTAGGATTTTTTTGCTAATTTCATTATTGTATTTTTCAAAATATGACCAAAGTTCAATAGCTCTCTCACAAGCAGGTGAATTTTCCAGCCATCTGTGTGGACAAAATTTGAGTGGCATTTTTGGTACACCTATTTTATCTACAAAATCTTCTCTTCTTGCAGGAGAATCTTTGAATAATCTGTACATGCTTGTAAGAAGTTTTTCAATTCCCCATCCACTAGCCATGGATCCATGTCTAAATGAATTGTGCATTATATAGAGGCCACAACTACCAACATTTAAAAGTGACACATTAAAATCAGAAGAAATCGAAGCTTGAAACGAATCAAAAAATTTCCAGTTCACATTCGGCCCATCCACTGATAATTGAAGAATATTTTTTGTTGGCAGGCATTCAATACATTGTCGAAATAGTTCCATCATTTTATCTGCTGTTGCATGTCCCAAGAAGACTGAACTAAAATATCTTGTTTGGATTTTACTATCTTCTCATAATCTAACGTGAACATCCATTTGTTTTGTTTGAGTAAATTTGTTTAAACTCTCATCAAATAAAATTATGAAATGTTTATTTTCACTTTTAATATTACTGACAAGAAGGGATTTAAAATAAGGAGCCATGCCAAAGCAACAGATGTAGGCACATTTTTTTTCTCCGCAGCAGAAATTTTCTGCTATCACACTGTCCGAAAACATGAGTTTAAATAATAAATCGTTACCAGCACATGAACGATAGGAATAATGACTTTTAACTACCTTTAATGCCCAAAGTGTTTCGGCTTTGATCGTCACATTTTTCTCCCAAGTAATTCGCAACATTGAAGATGATGAGACGGAAGTTGTTGGCATATCTTTACTAGATTTATCCACTAGCAGCTGATCAAGCATATTGTTTTTATCAAGTTTTTCGAAGAGCGAACGATGTTTTTTACCTTTCATGTGGCTCCTTAATGCAGATTCACCCATACTGGAAATATCCATGTTCTTCAAGCATAAAATACATTTTGCAATGTCACGATTATTAATATCTTTTGATATCCAACTTGCATAGACTGGATTTTTAAGCCAAAGTTCGTTGAATGAACTTTTACCCATATTTCGAATGAAAAATTTGTTTTATTAGCGTGCCTTGAATTATAAGTGAATCAGCAAACAGAAAACGAAAGTAAAACGGAAGCGTTAGTGACTACAGCGACAATTTTATAAAACGGTGAATTAAAGAATGAACTACAAATGGTCGGTTTTCAAGGATTTTCCAAGTTCATCTAAGAAAACCTTCATTTTTCCCGAATATTTAAGGCCTCGAAAAAAAATTATGAAATTCAAGCATTTTCAAGGTTTTCAAGGACGTGTACACACCCTGTCATTCACAGTTAACACAAAAGAATTCAAGATGTCTGACACACATGGTGAAACACGAACACACCAACAACTCACGGCAAAGTTGTAGAATAAAAGTTCAGAAAATACTCACAGTCTATACTTACAAGGGAATCCCTCGAACATGTATGTCACAGATTTCCACCAAATTGAAATATGTTACTCATCTGAAGCTACTATAGATGCTTGCAAAATAAGAGAGTGCGAAATTGTGTTTCTTTCAAAATAAGCCGCGAAAACGAAAAAATTTCAGCTTCTTAGCCATACAAAGACTCCATTGTTAAAGCGGTTAGGCTATGTGGGGTTCCCTTGTTAGTAGTGTAATCTGTTGGTTGATTCATTAATAATAAAAAAATATTTTCATTTAGTTAAATTACCTTTTATAATACAGTTTCGTACAAAATTTATGTTATTGTAATAAAAGGAAAATTATACGAGGATTGGGGCATAAGTCATGGCAACTATTTTTTTTTATGAGAATTCAGGCATGGGTGGAAAATGTGAAATATACTGATGAAAGAACAAGGAATGGATGAAATGTATGGACATTTAACAACACGCCAACACTTTGCTTCTCATGTTTATTAAGGTAGTTGACAACATTACAGGTTTCATGTTCTGGAATCATGAAGCCTGTAATGTTTCATACGTTTCATGCTTCTGGAAAATTTATTCTGGAACATGATTACAGATTTCATTTTCCAGAATAAGTAACAGAAATCAAAATAGAGAATGGCTGTTTTGATATATGAGCATTGTTAAACTCTGGTTACAGCCACCTTGCACGGCAGTTGACTGAGAACTGATTTAACATTGCTCTCTGCGCAACATCAGGAAATCATGGAGCCGAAACGAGTTAGAGATTGAATTGAGAGATGATAGGAGACGGACGTCAGGAGGGAGGCTCCTGTTAGAGTCTTGCTTTTGAATACCCCCAATTTCAGGCTTGCAGTTTTATCTTTTCCTTTTCTCTTCATTCAAATTCTTAGTCTCTACCGGCTTTGTCTTACCTGAATTGGCTAATTTAGCTAATTTCTAAAATATTTAAATTTTTTTCTACTCACATTTCGTAGTTTATACGTAGTTTGTTACGAGTGATAACCGGCTAGCCTCGGTAATTCTCGGGGGCCGGGATGGGGGATCCTCCCCCCTCGGACTCGAGTGCTCGCCTCTTATCGGAAGGTGAAAAGAATGGGAACGTTAAGAGGAAGGGTGACGTTCCTCCCTCGGAGAAAAGGCGTCGGGACTTGAGTAAACGCCCGGGCAGATCCAGCAGTGTATCTATGGAGGATCTATCAGATAATTCTGTCTCTAAATCTCACAGGTCTGGAAGCAATAGGAGAGATGATAATAAAAGTGACAAGAAAAGTGAAAGTGGAAGAAAAAAAAGCAAGGAAAAGAATTTAGATAAAGAAGCGACAAAGAAAACTAATACAGAGAAGCCGAGCAGCGACATGCCGTCGCTGTCTACAACTACTGGCCTAGTTGCATCGAATACACCAAATTCGTCAGAATCTTTACGCCAACCTCTTGTTAACTCGTCATCGGCTATAAAAGCAATAGAAGAGCAACTCTCAATTGCTGCTCGCCCATGGCTACTGATTTCTGTTTTGAAGGGTGGACCCAATCTGGGAAAAGTAAAAAATAACGACAAGACAACCCCTGAGGATGTGGGGCCTTCCCTTATTGATGAAAGCTTTTCGCCTGGCCTTTTAAGGAAGACCATATGGTCCTTTACCGGTTCCTCTCCGTCTGTAACAAAACTGAACTCGGGGAAATTTTTAGTGAAATTCCAATCGAGTCAACAAGCATCCACTTGCCTTAAGTTCACTGACATTGGTAGAGTCTTTTTACATTATGAAATTCCGAAATTCCTAACGTCATCGGTGGGATTTATTTATGGTATTAGGAACTCCGTTACCTTGGAGGACCTCCAAAGTTTGTCAGATTGTGGAAATAGTATCACTGATATTAAGAAATTTGCCCCTCCCTTCTCGGGAGCTCGTTTCGGTAAGCTGCTTATTTTTTTCAATTCTCCAACTCCTCCTGCTAAAATTAAATTTGAACACGAGTCTTTTCCTGTGACATGTCCTCCTCCAAGGCCTATGCAATGTATGATATGCCACAGGCTGGGGCATACCAAGTTTAGATGTCCTGATTCAGACACCCCGTTATGCTCAAAGTGTTTATCTCCGGATCATAATAGGGATAAGTGCGTTTCAGACATTTTTGTATGTGCTAATTGCAGTTTGAATCATTCTTCTTATTATAAAGGCTGTACTAAATTCAAATATGAGGCTCGTATCAGGATTAAAATGGTAAACATGTATATATCATATTATGAAGTGAAAAAATTAGTCGATATGGAGCTCGGAAATGAGTCTCCGGGTCATAAATCTTATGCCTCTGCTGCCACTGTTATGCATCCTTTAACACAAGTGGGTTCTCCTCGTAAAATCTTGCAAAGGCAGCCTCTTACGGGCTCTGCTTCACAATTTCGTAGGGAGCAAGGGAATTGCTCTCCGGCGGGCACACATTCCCCAAACCCGACAAACGAAGATGACCATTATACGCTGGCTGGAGTTACTTGCTCCACGTGCGGGCGAGATGATCTTTCGCCTATCTTTGCTTATCGTTCCCCTATTCCTGCACCTTTGACAAATAGCACTATTACGTCGTCCCAAATCCCGTGGTCTCAGCTTTCCCCGTTTTCACTAGAGAATCAATCGTTAGACCGTGTAGATGATCTTGTAAACCCACTTTCGGACCAGCAAAATTTAGGCTTAACCTCCGATCCTTTGAATCATTGTAACCCACAGGAGTCCACAATCTTGTCTAATTTAGGGAGCCACACAGTTGAACAGCTTGCTTCGAACTGCTTAAAAATTTTTATTTCATCTCTTATGGAGGTAACTAATCAGGGCGACTCAAAAGAAATCGAGGCTACGTTTAGCATTTTGAGGTCAAAATTTCCGCATACCCCAGTTTGGTACTTGGACACTTTCAGATGGTGGCGAGAGATGGTTAGTCCCCTCCCTCATGACAATACCCAGGTCTCTAGGGACGTCGACCAGTGTTGATATTATTCATTGGAATTCTAGGGGCCTTATGGCTAATTGGGAAGACGCGGTATTACTTCAAAAAAAAATCTAAAATATTATTCTTATGCGAAACTTTTTTAAAGCCTGAACAGGTTATAAAATTTTCAAATTCCATTACATACATGAATAGTAGAGAAAAACATGGGGGGGTATCCTCACCTCAATAAATCACAAGGTCCCACATTTTTTAAATCAAAAAACTAATTTTGGCGAAGTAGCTATGATTGATACTACTATTTATCTTAACGGAAGTTGGCTTCACTTGTATAATATTTATGTTCCGGGATACCTGAAAAAGACAGCCTGGATTAGTATTATTAGTTCTCTATCCAGGCCTTATATTGTCATGGGCGATTTAAATGCAAAGAGCCCGGCCTGGGGGTGTCAGGGATATAATTCAAATGGGCGATATTTGGAAGATCTTAGTAATTTATACGGCTTTGATGTTCTCTATACCTCATTACACACGTATTTTCCAGCCAGGCCGATTTGGCCGTCTGCAAATTTGGATCTAGCTCTTTTATCTCTGGATTGTCCTTTTCAAGTGTACCTAGACACTGTACCTGGGGAATTTGGCAGTGATCATGTCCCTATTCGTCTTCTCATCCAAGCACAGAGCTTGGGTAATTTCGCAAATAGAGTTTCAAGTCATAACTCTCCTCACCCTTTGGGAAGTGAACCCACCCCATCTTAAGTTTCGGTTTCTTCGTTACACGACCAGTTTTCAGCTAGTAATTTGGATGTTGTAGAATTTATGCAATTTTTCCAGAACAATTCCTCAAAAAAACATGTTAAGTCTTCTGTCCCCAGGCCTTGCTGGTGGAACGAGGAGTGTGAGAACGCTATCCAAATCAGGTATAGGGCAAAAAGAGTATATTTAAAATGCAGGTGTGACGAATGTTGGGTTGAGCTTAAGAAGACCAAGGCTAAGTGTAAACGCTCCCTAAAGAGTTGCAGAAGAACATTTTGGAGGAAACTTATAGAGAAAAATCGACCAGGGAATGTTTGGGAAGTTCTTAAAGTTCTGCAGAAGTGGCCACGGACTCCTATCCCCCTAATCAGGAATTGTGAGGGAACTGTTCTTGCACCGGATAAGTCGGCAGAAGCTATTCTCTCATTGGTTGTGGGGTCTACAGTTAAAAATGATTACGCCTGGCCGAAACCTCTGGTTTCTACTTATCGTCCTGATAGCTCTCTATCGTCATGGGAAAAGCCGTTCTCTCTCTCTGCTTTACAGTCGGCTCTTAGGTTCAAGCGTACAGCGCCTGGCCGATGGTCTTATTAACCCCACTTTTCTTAAGCTGAATATTAGGCAACTAACTTTCTTGTTGAAATCATTTAATGCCTCCTGGTGCACTGGTATTATACCGTCAAGCTGGAAAGACACTATTGTTCACCCTGTTCTGAAGCCAGGGAAGTCATCTGATTCGCCCTCTAGTTATCGACCCATTGCTCTAACTTCTTGCTTAATCAAGTTAGTTGAGCGTATGGTCAATAGCAGGTTGCAGCATTTTTTGGAACTGAATAATCTTCTTCCAGACTATTCTTTTGGATTCCGCAAAGGTAGAAGTTATCTATTTCCGGTAATCAATCTTATTGATGACATTTTTATGGCTAAGGAGAAGGGAGAAAACATTGGAATCATTTTTCTAGATATAACAAAGGCATTTGACTCTGTTCCGCACCATTTGTTACTGGATAAAATGACCGACATGCAAGTTCCTAACAGGATGATTCTTTGGGTTGCCTCCTTCTTAAAGAAAAGGAAGATTGGTTTGAAAATTCCAGG
Organism: Rhysida immarginata; assembly: GCA_023313115.1. NCBI lineage: Eukaryota > Metazoa > Arthropoda > Chilopoda > Scolopendromorpha > Scolopendridae > Rhysida > Rhysida immarginata. Next base: position 487,994 of record JAHWFO010093001.1, on the reverse strand, counting down.
AGGGACTGTTTGCGCCTCCCTCAGGGATCAATTCTTAGCCCCACGTTATTTAATATATTTATCGGTGACGTTTTTCTTAATATTCCCCGTGAAGTAGGGAAGAGCATTTTCGCAGACGATCTGGCGATTTGGTACGTCAGCAAGTCGATTCCGGATATTAAAGCTGTCCTACAAGATGTGTGCGATAAACTAGAGGATTGGGGTCAGAAAAACTGTATCAAATTTTCAGTGGAAAAATCAGTTGTTATGTGTATCCCGGGGGCAGGCCCCTGCCCCTCACTGCCGATCTTCCTGCAAGATAGTAAGCTTCCATGTAGGCGTATTCACAAGTTCCTCGGAGTCTCTATAGATGATAAATTAAATTGGAGAGCACATGTCTCTGAAATAAGAAACAAACTTCAAAAAACTTAGCCCGGACTAAGTTAATAGTTAAAGCTAAATGGGGTCCTCCTTGGAGTGAAGTCTCCACTTTTATTAACTCCTTGGTGACGTCTATGGACTACTCAGCGGTCATTTTACTCCTCGCTTCAAACAAGGCATTGGAGCCCCTTCTTAAGATGGAAAGAAAAATAATAAGGCATAGCCTGCATGCTACGCTTTCATCACCATGTCCGCTTCTTTATATAGAGGCAAATATTACTCCCCCCCCCCGCTCTTAGATGGGAGGGGAAGGCTATTAAGTTATTTTTTTCTTACTGCCAAATTTCCAGGTGGGGTAAGAGCTCTTTAACATTGAGTGATAACTGTTGTCTGGCTTTTAAATCGAATAGATTGCGACAATTATTTCTAAGAATCTTAAATAAATTTAGCTGTGAACGGAGGAAATTTTGTGACTCGACTTTAATGATAGATATCTGGGAATCATATCCGTCTGACCTAGTTTCATTTACACCGGATTGGCTTTTAACAGTCCCGTCTCCTTGTCAGCTACCTTTATTATTTGCGGATTTTTTAAAATCTACTTTCCCAAATCATCGATATGTTTATACTGACGCTTCGTTATCTCTAGGGAATGATGTTGGCGGCATCGGTGTATACGTAAGAGGCAGATATGTTATTTCGCAGAAGGTTGAGCCCGCTACTAGTTCTTTCCATCTAGAACTGATTGCGATATATACTGCCTTGTCGCGTATCGCTTGCCTCCCTGTGGGCTCTTTTCTAATTCTTAGCGATTCCAAAAGTGTTGTGTTATCCATACAAACTGGATTAAAAAAATGTCGTTGGTACTATGGCAGCCTTCTCGGGTATGTAATTGACATGTTGCACACGTTATTTAGCAAAGGTTTTTGTGTTCAATTCCTGTGGATTCCTGGTCATAAAGGCATCCAAGGAAACGAACTAGCAGATAAGTTGGCAAATTGGGCTAGGAAAGGAAAGAAGTCGCCTATTTCTTCTCACATAGACTCATCGATTCTTAGTGCTTGTGTGAGGAGTAAAGCTGGGGCTATCTGGAACCAACAGTGGCGCCTCGAGACAAAAGGGAAACATTACAAAGATCTCATCCCTGATGTTGGTAGTAATAAAGTGCTTTCCCCTAAGTGGCTTACGTTCCCCCAAAAGTCTATCCTGTTTAGACTGAGGAGCGGTCATGCCCCTCTGAAAAGCTTTCTTTACAAATTAAAGCTCTCTGCTTCGGACCTGTGTGATTGTGGAGTTTCTGAGTCGGTTGAACATGTCCTTCTGCATTGTCCCCTTTTCCAGCGTCAGAGGGAGCCACTGATTCGGGGCTTATTAAAAAACAACTTAGAAGTCACTTTGGGGAACGTGCTTATAGCTTCCTCTCTCCCATCTCGCTATAGACACCTTATAGTCAGGTTACTATGTAGCTTTTTGAAAAATACTGGTCTATACTATAGGATACAAGGTCCTCTAACGGATCGTGGATCACTGTGCTAGAACCCAAAATTAAGTAAGGTCTCCTACTGGTCGTATCAGCTTGTCTCCTTATTCTACGGAGATGCGGGCTGAGTAGAAGAAGAAGAAGAAGAAGAACTCATGGAGCCATCTAATGTTGCGGAAACATACTAGCAGTCACAGCTTCCTTGAGACATATGACATTTTATGATACCATCCCTTAGCTCTGAGAAAAAAAAATAGTTGCCATGACTTATGCCCCAACCCTCGTGTGATTTGTTTATCAAAGTTAAAATAAAGATATCAACAATAGGAGATGTTTTGGAATGAGTAACAATAGAGTCTCATGAGCTTGTGACATGATAAAGTTATGTTTCTTGATTATTGTTTTTTTTTATTCTGCTTTTCCTCTCTTTTGATAAGCATGTATATATGATTGTAATTCTTTTTCCATGTTGTGAAGTTTATACATGTGTTGTTTCATTAGAAAGCAGTTATTGCTATATTATGTATCTTATAGATAAATTAAATGGAGACATTTCTTTATTTATACACATACAGACTGGTATATTTCCTTCTTCAATTTGAATCATCCCATAGGCAGTTAATGAACAGTAAGCAAAATGGAATGTTAAAATACTTAGCCTTAACACTGCTATTTATTTGGAAACAAACTATTCATACTCCAACACAGTATCCTACAGTGCCTGGACCCATAACGTGTTAGAATTCAAGCACAATAAATAGATAAACACAGGATACGTTTTACAACTAAAGGAACAACGTTTATTCCATGCAACTTGCTTGAGAAAATCGGGGAGGAGAAGAGAAAGGGCGGGAATAACAGATTAGCAGTAAAGAAAATAACAAAACAATCTGATAATGTAAAATGTAATAAGCTTAAATAAATATTATTTAAATTAGGATACACTTATTAATTATTAACTTATTCATATGAGAATAATAATAAATGTGATGTTGGTGGTTGCACCATCTATTCTTCATAATGTTCAACAGTATTTCACCTATACTTGCATTGAATTTATATTTCTTTAGCAGCATTTTATATTTTGCAAAATACGTTTTAGTTCTCTAAAATATACTTTTATTTCTGCAAAATACCATTTTGTTTCGACCATTTTGGTTCTTAATCATGCCAATTCATTTTTTATTTTTAAAAATGCATTTTAACATTCGCAAAATAGCCAATTATCGTTCAAAATAACTCATTATTACATACTTCTAAACATGAAGCGTGATGAAAGTCCAGGAAACTTATTACTAGCAGATGAACTGTTACCATGATACTTTTGCCAGGATTGCTGTTCAAGAGCGATTGCTCTTTGCTCCATAGCTTTGCTCATGCTACTACTCAACGCTCAAAGGATTCAACAATGGTCTTGAGCAAGAGCAAGAATATGAGCATAAATAAGCATACTGAATAATGGCGAATTCGGCTGGCTGCTCCCAGAGTGCAAAGGGATTGCTCGAGTCACGTGATCAATCTGGCCGAGAGCATCAACAAATCTTGGAGCAGACGAACATTGTTTTAGCAGTGCTCCAAACTCGTCTAGAGGCAATGCACTCTAGCAATACTATTTTTATCCAAGGCAGCAATGTAAATTAATTATTAAATTAAGTAGTTTAAGTAAAAGGAATATATTATAATAAATAGTAATGTGGATATTTTTCCTTTATAAATTCATAGAAAAAATAAAATAAAATTAATTTAAATAAAATAAAAAATATATAAAGGCCAATATTATACGAGATGATTAAAGAAATTCAGGAGAAATACTTCAATATATATGTAATTTAAGTTATATTTATGTTATGCTTTCTATTAATTTATAAAGGAAAAATATCCACATAAGTATTTATTATAATTATTAAATTACCGTTAATTTGATAATTAACCGTTAATTACTGTCAATTTTTATTCACAGAATGTAAATTTTTAACGAATGCTGTGTAATAAATCATGGATGAAAGGGAATGTTGAAAAAAATGATAGCGAAAGTATATTTGTATTTTTTTAGCTCTTATTTCAAATACAGAAAATATATTGAAGTTATGAAATTAAAATATTTATAAGCTTTTTGACTGTCTATGTGGTTTCCTGTGAAATAAAAAATAAATAAATAAAATGTGAAAACTATTATTATTAATAGTGTATTATTTATTCATGCATTTATTATGTGGAATATTCATAATAAGTGCTTAGAGTACGAGCTCTAATTATAACAGAAAGATAGAACTTATATCTTCATCCGTATATGTATCGGCAATATTAACAAAATTCTCAATTTTTGAAATTTTTTTTCGGCCGTTCCGAATGTTGTGCCATTAACAAAGCCAAAACTTCGTCTTCTTCATCGGAAGAACTGTCAGATGAAGAGCTATCCAGTAATTGTGAAAGAATTTCGTCGATTTCAGTCACTGAGGTAGCCATCTTGATTTTGCAAGCGAGAGCAGAGAGCAACACTGCTCCACCGATTTTGGAAGAGCGCGAAGGAGTGCTCCTCGGCGCAAGGAGCAATACCAGCCGAACGCTGTGGGAGCCGCTCTGTGAGAGCAGGAGCAACCAGCCGAACAATTATTAGAGCTCCGGAGCACGCCAGAGCAGCCAGCCGAATTCGCCATAAATAAGCACAGGAGCAGATGCTCATACTATTGCTCTTACTTACACTCATGCAAGTAAGAGCAAGTGTGTGGGCAAGAGCACTAATTTTGAATACGGACATTAGCGTACACTTTTCCAGGAATGCTGAGCAAAGAGATGCCTTAATAGTTGTTGCAATCTCTCTGATCTCCCATTTTGAAGATAGGGATCACAGTTCCCAACTGCCATTGCTTAGGGGCCTGGCCAGATATCCAAGCAACCTGACACACCCGAGTCAGCCACAGGATACCATCCTGATTTAGAGCCTTTAACATCTCAGGCCGATTTCATCATCACCTGCAGCTTTGCCAGTCTTCAGGAACTTAATTGCCCATCTGACTTCTGCTTCGGTGATAGTACCATGATTATTCTCTGCTCCAAGGTGCACCTCATGTGTCTCAGTTGTTGCTGTCACCAGATTAAGAAGAGATGCAAAGTATTCCTTCCATCTACGCAATGTGCTCTCCTCCGTTTTCAGAAGCCTCCCATCTGAACTCTTAATAGTTTGTGATGAAAGAGACTTCTTTCCACAGAGGCGGCGCACAGTCTACCAGAATACCTTGTTTGCGAACCATAGTCTGCCTCTAATTTCTCCCCGAACTTTTCCCAGGCCTTGGCTTGCGCTGTTGATGCTGTCTTTGCTGCTGCCTTTAGGGCCTCTGTGTACCGAACTCGACTGGATGGTGACTTATTTGCAAGCCATAGTAAATAGGTTTCCTTCTTTGCCTTGACAGCTTCTTGGACTTCACCATTCCACCATGCAGTCCTTTTCTCACCGCCCTGCGCCTCACTTAGCTGTTTGCAACCACAGTCCAATGTAACCTAAATAATCACAGCAGTTTTAAACAACTGCCACTTCTCTTCAACAGTACCACGAGCAGTGGGTAGTTCTTCCTCCAATGCCTCCCATTTTATGCTCCAAGTCTGTCTGGACCTGGTATTTCGCTTGGTTGGCATGGATTCAGAGAACCGCAAAGTGCAGACAACTGGGTGGTGATCAGTTGATAGTTCTGCCCCTCTCCTCACACGAGTATCCAACACTGATCGGAATAAGTCAGCTAACACGATTACAAAATCAATCCGTGACTTCTGGTCCATTGCATCCCTGTGCTGGAAGAAGGTTTTTGTGATGGAAAGTCCATTGTTACAACACAGATCCAACAAGCACTTCCCATTCTTATTTAAATCGGGTCACAAGTCCTCCCAATCACGCCTTTCCACGTTTGGTCATCAGCCCCTACGTGTGCATTGAAGTCGCCCACCAGGATGACAGAATCTGAACTCCCTCTCCTACTAAGAGCAGCATCAACTTTATCTAGAAAGAGTGGGTACTCTGTGACTGCATTCAGAGCATATGCAACGAATAGAGAGAGAGATTTAAAAATATATGAAAAAAAAATTTGACTGACCTTAAGTTCTGTGGATACTTGCGTACAGATGAAGGAAGGATACCACTTTTCCACTTTATTAAAACTCATTTTGTGGAAAAGTGGTATCCTTCCTTCATCTGTAGAGAGAGAGAGACCGTTTCCCTATCTGAAGTCTCAGGAGACAGAGTCTTCCACCTAAGGGGGCCCAATCTGCAACAAAATCGGCCAGCCAGGGATCGACTGCAACAGTAAACAAAATATCAACGGAGATTTGAATCTTCATAAAGTCCACAGGCCAAAAGTTCATAAGCTCTCCCCTTGTCACATCGCAGAAAGGAAGATGAACTGACGAAAGCTTTATGAGAAATTCCTAGCTGGCCGCAAGTGGAAAAAGATTGTTACATTGGATGAAGCATTGGTCTATCTAGGCCGCCCCAATGGATTTCTGCACTTTCGGGATGATCAAGAGAGCCCTCAGGAAGCGACGGTGCAGAACTTTGACTGGCCTTTGAAAATCTGCATAAGAGGAACGGGACAAATTGGACCTCATAGCCCTCCGAAACAGTCTTATATCCTGGAAATACTGGTGTCGGGCTATTGTCTAGAAACAGGGGAATCAGATAGAACATTACAGGAAAAATACATATGGATTATTAGACTAAATTTCAAAAAACAAAATCATTTCCATGAAGTGTGAATGACCTTCTGTACTACTGAACATACATTTATTAGGAGAAATACTTAAAGTAACACATTTAATAATAAGAATAAAGCCAACTTATTTTTATATGATTTTTCAATTACAGTACCATTTTCCCCACCTTTTTTGTTAAATACAAAACTGTTTTGCGACTCAGATTTATTATAATACAGCTGAAACATTTGCCAAATGCACACAAGTACCTATAGTCATACCTCCACAAATTGGTATTTCACAAGTAAGGAAATTCCTAACGCCGGCTATTTTTTTTTACTGAAAACCAATATGGTGGACAATGACTTCCAACAGTGACTTCCAGTCAGTGATTCAAAATGAGCAAAAGCTAAATCAAGCCATAGTCCAATAAGTTTCCGGTTGTTATCTATATATATAAAAGAGCGAAAAATGTATACACTCACTCACTCATTCATTCATTCATCATGAAATCTCTAAAATTATGAAGCCTACAAACGTGAAATTAGGCAAGTATACTTCTCTTGCTTTTGTTACATATATAAAAGACAATTAATTTTTTTGTTTCAGTCCGAGAAAAAGAGGTGATCTTACCCATAACCACCGAGAGAGAAGGCCTCTGCGATGAATAGTAATAATTGTTATATCATCATTGGGCAAATTTATGACTTATTATTGGTAGAAATACGAATAACAATGCCCTATTTATGATGATGTAACAATGTATTACATTTCATTGCAGAGGCCTTCTCTCTCGGTGGTTACATCTTACCTCACCCTCTGAACCCACAGCATCTGATTTCATTCCTCACCCTCCTTTGAAAGGTTCATCGGGCATAAATGTCAATGTGGTGTGGGTACTGGGGACATGCAAATAATCAAAAAGTGTGATTTACTGAGAGTGATAGAGCAGACAGTTTCCTTTTTACCCAATATTGAGCCTATTTTGCATAATAAACTATGGAGGTTATGGTGCCCCTCCTTAGTCACATGATGCTATCCTAGTGTGTTTGTGGTTCATTAATCGGTAGATAAGTACCGTACATTAGTTCTTTTCGGATGGTGAACACTACAATTTCCCTCCATTTCTTTCATTGGGTTAAGCCTAACCTCACTATGACTTTATGAAGACGACTGTACACTATGATGGTGATAATTTTCAATCTTTGGCAGAATGGGTAAAACTATTAGGAAATTTGCGACTCCCCCTCTTTTAAAAATTCGCTCTGCCATTGTACGGGCTGCAATAAAATATCCCTGTAAAACGCGTCAGGTTAAAGGTGGGACAAACGACTGTTTAATTTTTGAGGTTTTGAATCCAAAAATTTAATTTACTTTGGTATCTATACAACAGAACTCTACATAATGCCAAATTTATAATGGCAAGTCCATATAACAAAGTTTTTTCCAGAAAATAAAAACTACAGACTCATTCATATATATTATACAGAGGGAACCACTGTATATTATAGCTAATTATTTTGCTTTTAAAAGAGGTTTGATTTTCTGATTTAAAAGATTCATTTTTGCTAATCTAACCTAACCTATATTGTTGAAATTTTAAATGCTCAGCCTAAGTTAAATCGCCTCAGCAGTAATATAAATGGCTCAGGGATTTAAAAATGAATTAAAAGAATTTCGCTGGTAAGCAAAAGCTTGGATAAAAGCAGTTAGGTCAGTGACCGCAGGGAATACAGATGGGATAGCTTTCAAGCATACTGAAAGAAATGGAAGAATGGGCAAGTATCCTCATGTGACTCTGCCCCCCCCCCCTCCCCAAGTATATGATGTGTTGGGAATCGCCTCGCGGTCGACTGGTATACATGCCATCTACGGATCTCTTAGCCAAGAGACTATGAGAAAACTGGTAACCTTTTAGAGCTAGAATTAAACGATTTTATTCCTGATTTTTCAGAGATACCAATTGTCAATTTTCAATTTGGCCTTATTGCACTAGTCTGGCCTCGCCTTATCGCTCTAAATTTGCAACAGGTCTTACCTAGTGGAGTATGAAACCAGAAGATGCCAACCATAGAACTGTCTACAGTTAACAATGGTACTATGGACCTTACTTCTGCAAGTGTTCATAATCAGCTTATTTTCTCCTGGGCTTTGCCTTCGATAAGCAATCGTAATTTAAAGCAAGCGATTGTTAGCTCGGACTCTCCCTCTACCAGCAAACGTTGTGTATAGTGTAGCAATGACGGTCATGTAAACTTATATGCGTGTTCGGCGTTTAGAAAGTTATCGGCGAGGTCTTGATTTGAATTTGTAAAAAAAAAAAAAAAATGCACTATGCATCAAGTACTTGCATCCAAGACATAGTCTTGCCACCAGCAAGTCCTTTTGTGTTTGTCAGCATGTCAAGCCAAACACCATTCTTAGCTGCATTTTGGTGAGAAACTAAATATTCCATCTGTGGTCTCTTCATCGGTGAGTAGTTGTAGCATTACACAACCTTCAAGTAACATTCATACTAAAACTGTTTCTTCTATGAAATCGTCGTCTGCTGCTAATGGTGATTCAAATCAAACTTCTGGAGACTTTCGGAATCAAAAATCTCTACAAGAAGATGAACCATGGAATTGCACACCCAGAGATATGTACTCAAGTGCATCTATGTCGGTTCTACATCAACAAATGCCAGCTAATCCAGCAATCGCCACTCTCGCAGCAATTACAACAATGTTAGTGAATCAAGCATCATTTCAGCAGAAGGGCCACCAACTAAACTGCATCTCGGCAACACAGACAGCAGCTGCCACTGAGTCAGGCTCTTGGAACCAGATGCAATCGAGCCAGTGTCCACGGCAATTGCAGTTGCAATCGAGCCAGTGTCCACGGCAATTGCAGTTGCAATCGAGCCAGTGTCGACTGCAACTGCAGATGCAAGTCAGCCAGTGTCGACTGCAACCGCAGATGCAAGTCAGCCAGTGTCCACTGCAATCGCAGATGCAATCGAGCCAGTGTCCACTGCAATCGCAGATGCAAGCCAGCCAGTGACCACTGCAATCGCAGATGCAAGCCAGCCAGTGACCACTGCAGTCGCAGATGCAAGCCAGCCAGTGACCACTGCAGTCGCAGATGCAAGCCAGCCATTGACCACTGCAATCGCAGATGCAAGC
>JAHWFO010093001.1:460363-478300 GCA_023313115.1 Rhysida immarginata | reverse complement strand
TCGCAGATGCAAGCCAGCCATTGACCACTGCAATCGCAGATGCAAGCCAGCCATTGACCATTGCAATCGCAGATGCAAGCCAGCCATTGACCACTGCAATCGCAGATGCAAGCCAGCCAATGTCCATTGTAATCGCAGGTGCAATCGAGCCAGTGTTCACTGTAACCGCACATGCAATCGACCCAGTGTCTACTACAACCACAGATGCAATCGACCCAGTGTCTACTACAACCACAGATGCAACCGAACCAGTGTCCACTGCCCCAGCAAATGCAGTCCAGTCGGTGTCCAATGCCGATCCCACCAAGCCAATGTCAACTGCTGCAACAGTTACAATCTCTAATGCAGCAGCAGGCGCTATGAGTACCACTGAAGTCTTCCTTATCACAAACACTTCAAGCACAATTGCTTCCAAATTTCCCCAACACCACCCGCAGCAAACCAACATTAAGATTCATTGCAGCTCCCCTCATCGCAGTTATTTCCAACGTGCCACAGGCTTATTTTATAAACGAGAAAAATTCGTCGAAGAATTTGACATTCGTTCAGATATTGGATCTTATGCTGTTGTGAACTGTTAAGCTAAATAGCAAATGGCTGTTGTTTCCTTATATTTTATTAGTTCAATTTCAGCTAGCATTTAATGTTGCATTGAATTTCTTATTTGGTTAAGAGAAGAGCAAGTCTGCATTCGCTCGCTTGCAACTACAGTCTTCATTTTCAGAAGCTGTAGTCTCGTGCAGCCATCATTCCTCGATGTCTACTTTTGCTTATTTGCAAGCGAATAAGTATAAAAATATATCAATCGGTTGCATTTTGGTCAATATTGCTGTAATTATAAAAGAAAAAATGATCTAGGAATAGCAATATGGTAGTGTTTTATTGCGAATCTATGTGTTTCGAGGAACTCTCATCATCAGGATTCTGAACAACTACAAAGAAGGCAGTGTAAAACCACCTGGTCTTATGGGTATTGCCCACCAATCAGCGTGAACTGAGTCAGCACTGACTGGCGGGCTTACAATAGCTAGAGGTAATACACAATTTTGCCGATTGTTGATTGGTTTTTTTAAATACAATGAAACAGAAATGTTTTAATACATAAATAAACTATTAAATAAAATATAAAGATTGAAAATAAAAATAAAAACCGGGGCAAAAGACCGGGTTCATACCCTTCTATTGGAGGGAAGATTGGGGCAAATATCCGTGTTACAAAATGTCCTGTGACATGAAAAATGAAGAAAACTATCCTTTCGCTGGAAAAACTGTCTGTATCTTTGAAGTAAATGTAATGGGCAAATGAGGCATTATCGTGGGATAACGCTTAGTGTTTGGTGAATAATATGATTGATTGTGTCCAAGATAGGGTTTTTGTCAAAATTCTTCTGGCTATTCAGTATTTTATCCTTTACCGTTTTTAGAGATTTTCTGATAGCCAGAGTATCTTCTTGGGGTCCTTAACTATTTTTAAAACGGACATAATTTTAAGTTGAACACGAGAATATATATAATACTTGTAGTGTATACAAGTTAACTTGTCCGTCATGCGGGTGCTATTATGTGGGATGCACTAAGAGGTCCTTCAAGGAACGTTTCTCCGACCACAGAAGATCATGGACCAACCGAGAGGGAAAGTCGACAAACGCGGACCATCTGATATCAAAAAAGCATAGGTTTGGACCGATTGAAGAAATTATGTCCGTTACATTTACTTCAAAGATAGGGACAGTTTTTCCGGCGAAAGGATAGTTTTCTTCATTTTTCATGTTGTGACATATCTGTTATGTCACACGACTTCAAATGCAAATTCATTCATTTGAATTCGTTTTTTTAACCTGACTCTATGATCAGTTCCTATCAATTTCATCCCTTTCATATTTATCTTGTATTCAATCTTATTATGCGTTTTTTTCTCTTATTTACATTTTAATGTTTTTTGTCTAATAAAAATAATTAGGCCTATCTCTCATTGTTCCGACCCGCCAAGTGTCAGAGCGTCAATCGTACTGTGTGCAAAAAGGAGAGAAACGAAAGTTCAAAAAGCGTGTTGCTAAGCAACAATGAATTTTATAAAGCATTGCTTGCTTTATTTTCCAAAACGAAAGTTTCTCATGAACGAACCTTTTTTGTCCTTGGTGTAGTCGAGAGCAATGATTGGTTGGTCTAAGGCTTTCCCGCGCAGTGTGTGTTGCTTATAAAAGTGGAAATGGCTCTCTCCCCTCTCTCTGGTGCTTGTTCTCATCTCTCTCACACGTGTGCACTCGAAGGTGGGAGGTCTCAAAAAACTAACTGAGTCCTGTCATGTCACTTCGCACGTCAAATGTGTCTTCTCGATGATGTGCTCAATACATGATTACATGATTGAGACATCAACCTCTTCAGATGAATTTTTGTAAAGATAAACACCTTGCAATGAGAGTTTCACTGGAAAATACTCATGCGTGAAACCGTTGTCACGAATGGCGGAATCGAAACTAAAGTGCAGGAACTTTAGTGACATCGAAGCCCAACAAGGCAGATCAACCAGGTTCATAGAAACATTATCAGATTTAACTGAAAGGCGTTTCAACTAGGTGACAGATATATGTGCCATGATGCAAGGATCAACCAGGTCTTTTGCGAGCGTATAATCGAAGCAAGAAAAGCGAGTTGTGAATCCACGAGGTAACGGTGGCAGCAGCCGTGGGGTGGAGGATCAGCATCGGCCAAGCTCTACGGAGAAGGAACAAGCGGAATCGGCGCCTCCGATGATGACAAGAGCAATGTCACATCAAGGGAGCAAACTTAACGATTCATAGAACGGGCCCCAAATACATTGTCCTGGTGTATGACAGCGAACATACAATACAGATAAGTGACAAGTGAATATACATTTCATTTTTAAAATTTAATTGAGCTCACTTCGATTTTTAAAGGAGAGAGAGAGAGAGGGTGTAAGACTCTAACTAGGTAATAATGTTTGCGCGCGTAATTATTAATCTTGGGAAAGCTTTGTATTAAGCATTAATCTTATCATAAAGTTTGAATTGCTGGACTTTCAATAACATTTGTAGTTACTTTCCTATTATTCTCATCCATTTTGATTATCATTCTGAACTTACCAATTTGAGTCCTTAAGTAAATAAAATGATTTGTTTACACCTTTATAATGGATTGTTCAGTTCCCTTAATTAATTAATCTCAGTATTTGAACTTTGAAACCCTTATTTGAACTGATCATAAAGGAATATTAATTATAAGGCAGTTATATAATTGATAATGACAATTATTTAAAGTTAAGAAAAAGTTATTGCGGGCACAACACATAATAAAAAAAAAATATATATAACTCTGAGAAAGAGAGAAAAGTTGATCTTTTACCTGGGTGGGTAGTTTGTTACAACTTAGCCTCAGGGAAGGGAATTTAGACATAGAATGTTTATGTATTTAATACTCTTAAGTGGAATTAGACTAACGTCTGTTGCTTGAATGAATTATAACTGCTGGGTTGTTCAAGAAATTAATGATTGTTCTCTGCTATTGTGAGTTGTGTTTGTGGGATATTATTGACTGTGAGCTCCCATAACATAACACATTGTTGCATAGTAGGAGCAACATCACAATGTCACAGGACATTTTGCAACACGGGCATTTGCCCCAATCTTCCCTCCAATAGAAGGGTATGAACCTGGTCTTTTGCCCCGGTTTTTATTTTTATTTTCAATCTTTATATTTTATTTAATTGTTTATTTATGTATTAAAACATTTCTGTTTCATTGTATTTAAAAGCCAATCAGCAATCGGCAAAATTGTGTATTACTTCCAGCTATTGTAAGCCTGCCAGTCAGTGCTGACTCAGTTCATGCTGATTGGAGGGCAATACCCATAAGACCAGGTGGTTTTACGCTGCCTTCTTTGTAGTTGTTCAGAATCCTGATGATGAGAGTTCCTCGAAACGCGTAGATTTGCAATAAAACACTACCATATTGCTATTCCTAGACCATTTTTTCTTTTATATAAAAATATAGCAGGTACAAAAAAACAGCTCTGGCTTTAATGCAAATGCAATAACAACAATTGAAAAAACAACAAGAATAACAACAAAAAACTTACTCATGGCAACAAGACAACAAAAAAGAAACAGTTGCCATTGTTCCCAAAACAATGGCAAAAATAAGTGCTTCTGGTGTTAACATACTCCCCCGGCTTGAAAAGATCGAGCTTTCAAATTCTAAGATAAATTTATAAATCTTACGAGTATAAGTCAAAGAATTACAAATCGAAAGCAGAAAAGTTAAGCACAGGAAAATTAAGCCAAAAAAAAAATAAAAAACACAAAGCAGAACAAATTACTGCTCTGTGGGAAAGCAAAGAGAATTGTCTCAGTGTAATGCCATCTATAATGTTTACAGATGTGCATTAACGAAAAGTAGACATTAAAGCAAGACGACTCCAAAGGACTGCAATTTCAGGATACGAAGCAAGCGAATAAGGGCATCGAAGTATAGTGACTGCAAGACTGCAACCTCAAAGAAGGATTGCAGTTGCGAATAAGCGAAAGCAGACATCGAGGAATGATGACTGCGCGAGACTACAACTTCTGAAAATGAAGATTGTAGTTGCAAGGGAGTGAATGCAGACAACAAACATGATGACTGCAAACTGCAACCTTAAAGAAGGAGTGCAGTTGCGAATAAGCACACGTTTTTTACTTTGCACCTCTCCATGCAATTTACTTTGCACTTCTTCGCTCTTGAACCAGCATCAATTCAAATTTTTAGATTATATTACTTATATCAATTTGGAACTCAGCGAAATCGTTATCGTTGAGCAAGAGTTACCAGAACTCTTACATCCCACATCCCAATATTATTCGCACTTTTGTAGAATGCACAGTGACGATTTCTTTAACTAATTTATCATACAGGGTGATTCAAATCGTGTGTAAAACAATTCTAGGGGACATTATAGAAGTTGTGACATTCCAGGGGGGGGTGGGAAGGTTCTGTTATTATAGGGTTCCAAAATGTAACCTTTACACTCACCCGGAATCGATCACGGGTTCTTGGGACCTGTCAAAGATTTAGACGCAACACATTGTTAAAATTATTAAAATAACTAGAATTCTTGTTGCCATTATTTATTCATCATACACTGATTTGCTACAACAAAATATTCATGAATTGGTAAACACATAACTTAGGGGCCCCTACTAAATTATACTAAAATTTTCCTTAATTTCTAACAAACTTCGTCTCCTCGGCAGTTTTTTCTTTCTATCTAATACCCTGCCTGTGGCTTTACAAGGCCCGCTTTGAATTACATTGGACTATCATCACAATGTTCATGACACTGGTGCTCCAGCATTAGCTAACGGGATGCGAGTGTATTACTGTACGACGTAATGTGTCACCGTCGACGTACCGGAGAACGCCGTGTGCACCCTTTTTTAACCAATTCGAAGGAGGGCACATTAACCCTTCATTGCCAAGCACAGCCTAACATTCACCATCCCTATAATTAACACCCAGGTGGAGACACCAGCGCTAAAAAAAAAAAAAAACTACTAGAATTGTGCTTCACAATACCAACTGTTGATAGTGAGACGCTTGTGCCACCTCACACTCAGTCATCATTATTATTGGCTATGTATAGCATTAATAACTAACCACATAAGGCTACAAAACGTAATTCCATAAGGAACATTTTTATTTAATTCAATTAAGGACTGTTCACAGTTTTTAGTATCCATCACTACTAATCTGCATTTTATTACTATTATGCTTCTGCATTTTCCTAATCGAGAGTCAAAGACATCGAGTTTGATTGTTCGAAAGAAACAAATTAACTTCTGTCAATATTCCCAGGGGCCCGTCAAAATAAACAATACGTCACTCACCAATCTTCTCTTGAAAAACTTTCCGCGAAGACGTTATCCCGCCACTCTAGCTTCACTGCCAACCGTGTGGGGGGGGGGGGTTATCGATCACTGTTGACATCGAACACTGGGTCAATCATGGTTGGCTCATCTTTAAAGTACAAAGTTGCATTGAAAACCAACAAAGATTGATTTTAATTGCCATCAAACTAGTTTTCCATTATGGGAACGACATCACTGTGACTTAATTTCATTTTAATAAGTGAGGCGATCATCCACTTCATAACTGAAACAAACGAGATCGCTAAAATAGGCCTAACACCCATGCCTCTTAGCTACTCTTCGAAACACGACCGTACCGGTCAGAAAACAAAAGCCATCTCCTTTATTTTTATTTACATCTATTCCCCCAAAAAACTATATAAAAAACACAACAATCTCGTAATGAGTTAGCATCTGAGAAATTCCAAGAATCTTCTTCTTCTTCTTCTTCTACACAGCCTTCATCCCCTCTTAGTTACGGGGACTAGCTGATTTGTATAGAAAGGTTAGTTATTCAATAAGATGCCACTATCAAACAGTCAGATGCTAGCTAGAGGGCCAATTATTCTTCCAAACAAACCAGTTCCTTTCAGATAACAAATAAGAAGTCGCATTATAACTCGTTTGAGACTATTTTTCATAAACGTTGAAAGAAGAATATTTTCCAACGACGCTTCGACACCGTGTCTTCCAAGGCTCCCCACAAATAGTCCTCTTTTCTCCCGATAGATGGGGCAATCCAGAATAACGTGCTTCACAGTCTCCTCCTCACCGCACCGACACTTATTTGTTTGGACTATATTTATTTTGTGAAGAAAACTATATAGTGGCACATGACCACTTCTTAATCTAAAGAGTATCGTTCTTTGGATTGAAGATAACCAGCTAGGGGCAAGTAACTTTGCGCTAACAATGTTCGGGAATAATGCTTTATAATGAGCACCTCTGGTTTCCGTGGCCCACTCCTCATTCCATAGCTTTAAGGCACATTTCCGTACAAGTTTTGCAAGAATTTTAGAGTCGACACAGGTAGAAATAAAAGGTTTTAACCCCACCCTACCCCAGTAAGCTAATTTATCTGCCATTTCATTCCCTCTAATTCCTCTGTGTCCAGGGACCCATATAAATTGGTCACAGTAACCACTCGGGTAAAGATAGTAAATAAGCTCTATAACGTAACCCAGCATTTCTCTAAAGAACCACCTGTCACTAAATAAGGCATTGCAAATAGAAGCAATCCCACTCTTAGAGTCCGATAGTATCAAATATTTACCAACAGGGGCCGACGAAACCAATACTAAGGACTTATAAATGGCTATGGAATATAGGAACTGACAGGAACTGACAGCCGGGAAAACCTTCATTGAGATTATACTCTGGTTCCTAACATAAACTCCGATACCTCCACTAACGAGAAGGAGATAACGAAGCATCCGAATAAATTTTCTGGAAGTCCGAAAAATTCTCCCTTAAATAGTCGTCAAACTCAGCATTACTGATTTCATTGACCGGAAATGAAATAAGCCAGTCTGGGGGAACGTTAATAGCATCAATAGTAACATTAGTCCATTTATGTTTAATTATTTTAAATTGACCTATCCTTAGATGGCCGCAACCAAATTTTCTCAATAAATGAGAAGCGAGGTTACAAAGACGTGTCGATTTTAACATAGACAAACAACAGTCTACGAAGGAATCCTCTTCCGCTGACCTACAGGAAAATTGACAGAGCGAGAACAATTGGTTGACTACAGTTATTTCCCATCTAAGGGAGGGAGGAAGAAGACCTGCCTCGATGTAAAGTAAAGGGCACGGAGACGATCTGGTGGCACGGAGGCATCCTCTTAACAATTTCCTTTCCTCAATCTCTAATGGGGACACACTGGAGTATGAAGCAATCAAGAGGAACAGCGCCGAAAGATCTATTGCTTTGATGATTGAATTGGTTAATATAACAACTTCACCCCAGGGGGGACCCCACTTCGCTTTTTTAACCAAATTAAGGCGAGCAAAACCTTTCATTAGATTACCCCTCAGTGCTGCAACGTGCTTCTTCCAATTCAACCTGTTATCTATAGTTACCCCAAGAAATTTATGTACATTCCTATAAGGAAGTCTGGTTCCCTGTAGAAAGACGTTAAGCAAGGGGGGACGCCCACCTTTCACAATGCTCATTACTACTGATTTATCCGGGGAGAAAGAGATGCAATTATTTTTACCCCATATCTCAAGGTGATCACATACCTCTTGCAAAGTTTCCCGAACTTCTGGCACTGATTTGCTTGCAAACCAAAAAGCAATATCATCAGCAAAAATACTTCTACCTATGTTCAGCGGAAGTGACGAAAAAATGTCTCTTGTGAAAATGTTAAAAAGAGTAGGACTCAAAATCGACCCCTGGGGAAGGCCTTTTCTCATAACTGTCCAAGAGGAGCCACCCGGGTACCGTATCCCAACTTGTCTATTCTTAAGAAAAGCGTTTATCCAAGTTCCCAGTCTCTTTGGAACTCGGATGTCAACTAATTTATTTGAAAGTATTTCGTGAGATACTGAATCAAAGGCCTTATTTATGTCCAAGAAAACAATTCCGATACATTCATTTTTCTCTTTTGCGAGAAGAATATCATCCACTAAACGAATGACAGAAAAAATGTGATTTCGTCCCTTCCGAAATCCTAGACAAAACTCTGAAAATAGCCGATTGGATTCCAAGAAATGTTGTAATCTGTTATTCACTAAGCGTTCCATAACTTTGATCATACATGATGTCAAAGCTATTGGTCTATAACTAGATGACAGCAAGGGTGACTTATTTGGCTTAAGAACCGGATGAATCAGAGATCTTTTCCATTTACCTGGGATGATTCCCGTCTCCCAAGAAGAGTTGAAGGCAACCAACAAGCAATTAAGCTGATGTAAACTAAGTTTCCCAATAGTGGGATTTAAAAGCCCATCAGGACCCGGCGCAGTTCGCTTTTTCCTAATAGCTGCTAATAAAGCAGGTATAGTAAAGGGTAACTCCCATTGAGTGATAGCAGATGATGACTCAAAGTCTGCCAGAAAATGTTTTTGGCCATGTCTGAATTTTCGGAAAGGAGGAGTCCACAACATAATGTAGGATAGCTTCAGAGGAAGCTTTTGGATCCATAAAAGAACCTTTGCCATCATCAATCAACGGAACTGAAGAAGGGAGGCGTTTTTGAAAAATTTTCAAGATCTTCCAAATATTTCCCGGCTCATTTCTCTGTATGAGCGTTTTCCAGAAATTTCTTCTATGCTTCTTTAGAGTCTTTTTACATATAGACTTCATCCTTTTAGATTTTACCCAGCACTCCAGACATCTGCATTTCTTAAAAGCCCTTTTTGCTTTATTTCTCTGTTCTATCGCTTCTTCGCACTCCTGACACCACCATACTGGCCTTGGGGGCAAAGATTTCTTCTCTGAAGACTGCTGATGTAACTTAGTCTGAAAAGCTATAAGAAGATCCATTATATCGCGGTTCCTCGATGGCCCAAAAAATGGTTCCTCAGGGGGAACAACTTTCGATTCCGAAAAACAAACATTTCCATCTCCAAGAATGGATTTAACCAAAGAATTATGATGACCCTCAACAGAGATCAGCAAACGAATCGGAAGATGATCACTTCCATAGTCCCCTGGAATAGTTTCTAAATAAGTTAGGAAGGGACAATCTGATGACACCAGAACAAAATCTAAATTTGAAGAGGACCAGTCCAGCCTGGGCGGCGAATAAGTATGCTCTGAGGTATACAAAATATTGAAGTTATATTTCAGTTGCAGCTCTTCCAAATAGCGACCATTTAAGTTATACACTATATGATCACAAATATCCGGACACATGCACGTTTGCGCTCTAGCCACGATTTCATGGAAATCAATAGGGCGTTGCACATCCCTTTGCCCGAATCACAGCTTCCACCCTTCGGGGAAGACTTTCCACCAAATGTTGGTAGGTACTTTCCGGAATGTTCCTCCATTCCTCCCGAAGAGCGAGAATCAGTTCAGGTACAGAAGTTGGCCGATGTGATCTGGCCTGCAAGCGTCTTTCCAATTCAACCCACAGACTCTCTATAGGATTGAGGTCGGGACTTTGTGCCGGCCAACCCATTTCTTCGACCCCTGAGTCCGCAAACCACTGCTGTACACGCCTCGCTTTGTGGCACGTTGCATTGTCGTGTTGGTAGAGAAATGGCCCGTTTCCGAAAAATTGCCACAACGTTGGAAGTGCACAGTTGTCCAAAACATTCAGATAACGGTCGGAGTTCATGATTCCTTGCACAGGAACGAACTGGCCCAGTCCGTACCATGAAAATGAGCCCCACACCATGACTCCTCCTCCTCCAAACTTGACTGTGGGCTCTATGCACTCAGGTAAGAAGCGTTCTCCAGGTATGCGCCAAACCCAAACTCGTCCATCGGATTGCCAGAGTGTGTAGCGAGATTCGTCTGTCCACATTACACGTTTCCATTGGTCCATTGTCCAGTTTCTGTGGGCTTTGCACCACTCCAGACGTCGCTTGGCATTGACCCTGCTGATGTGGGGCTTGTGGGCAGCAGCACGGCCATGGAATCCCATCGTGTGCAGTTCCCGACGAATTGTCATGGTACTGGCATCATTTGCAGAGGCATTTCGAAACTCTGTGGCAATTTTTTCCGCCGAGGACTTCCGGTTGCTGCGGGTGACACGACGAAGCACTCGACGGTCTCTGTCCGTTAGTTTCTTGGGTCTACCGGCTCGTTGTTGAACTGTTGTTGATCCCCGGGTCTTCCATTTCATAATGACATCGCCTACTGTTGACTTGGGTATCTGAAGAAGGCTGGAAATGTCACGCACGGACTTGCCGCATAGGCGACATCCAACGATGGTTCCACGTTGGAACTCACTGAGCTCTGCCGAACGACCCATTCTTGC
The DNA here is from genome assembly GCA_023313115.1 of Rhysida immarginata. NCBI lineage: Eukaryota > Metazoa > Arthropoda > Chilopoda > Scolopendromorpha > Scolopendridae > Rhysida > Rhysida immarginata. The sequence goes on along the minus strand of JAHWFO010093001.1, from coordinate 467,464 downwards.
CAATGTCCAAGCAGAGTTGTGTCTGAAGGTGTGGGAAGCTATTTAAATGATGTGCAAGTCATTATCATGTTACATTGGGTCAATCGATGATCTGTGAGGGGTGTCCGGATATTTTTGATCATATAGTGTAGTTTAAACACCCCCAAGCAGGGCTTTTGGCATTGACGTCACCAATTATAATATAGGGCGGGGAAAACGAACTAACAAGACTCTCCCACTTATCTTTTGTTAAATACCCTGGAATATAAATACAGTAAATGTGTAACCAGACTTCCTGAAAAAAGTGACTAATTCAATAATTGCGACACCATCGTTATGACCCAAATAGTTAATAAAATGAGGAATACCCGATTTTACTATTACTAAATTGCCGCCACCGTGTCTTTCTCTATTATTTACATAAACTCTTGATTTAGGAAAATTAACTATAGTATTATCGTTTAGAAAAGTTTCGCACAAAGACGTAATATTTGATTTCCTTTGTAAAAGAACAACATCCTCCCAATTTGCCATCAAACCCCTAACGTTCCAATGGAGGATACTAAGGTTATTTTTATTAGGTTGTGACATTTAGATCGTGGGTGGTGGAAAGCCTTTCCACCAACTAGTAGTGTCCACCAGCCAGGAAGGCGTATGTGACATACGCGATTTCATTAGCGAAAGGGTATCCTCGATACTCTTTGGCTCGTACTGGTTTTTTGTAACTTCTAAAAGTGACGTTATAAACAACTTTAAACAATGCCCCCCTAACTCTTCAGCTTTTAGAATGCCTAGATCAGTGCCTGCTATCGAGAGATTATCAGCCTGTTGGAAAGATTCTTTGTTTTGAGATAATATACCTTTTTGCTCTATTACCCGTATTTACTGTTGATACTGGGGCAACAAAAGAAGGAGACTCTGGCCACTCCGTGTTCGAGGCGAGAAAAGCGTCAAAACCTGGTGACTGTCTTATCGGGGAATGGTAAGAAAAAATTGGAGACAACTCTTCCCTCCCACAAGTGGTACATGCTATTTTAGCCGAATTTTCATGGATGTTGTTGATATTGGATTCTTCTAATGAAGGATTACCTGCAAGGTGATATGATTGAGAAGTGCTTTGAGAATTTTGCGCAGCACTAGGCATAGGAGTTTTCACCGAAGCCGCGGAAGCATAGGATTGGTGCATAGGAACCGACGCTCTTAGTTCCATATCAGTAAGACGTTTCGCCTCATAATATGATATGTATAACAAAACCATTTTACTTCTAATCAGAGACTCATATTTAAAGCGGTCACAGCCTTTATGATAAGAGGAATGATTTCCACTACAGTTTGTGCATATGAATTGGGCAGATGTACACACAGCTCTTAAATGTTCTGGTGATAGACATTTCGTACATAATTGCTTACTAGTACACCGCTGACTTGAATGTCCTAATTTGTGACAAAGAAAACACTGCATTGGTCTAGGAGGAGGTCTTGAAACTGGGAACGACTCATTTTCAAATTTTATTCTTTCAGGGGGAGTTGGTACATCAAAGTATATCAAAAGTTTATCGAAAAGAGCACCTTCATAAGGAGGGGCAAATTGCTTAATGCCTGTAATTACATTTCCAACATCTGCACTTACTTGCAGCTCTTCTAAAGTCACAGTTCTTCGTATTCCATATATGAATCCCACTGATGAAGTCAAAAAATTTGGGATTTCATAAGATAACTGAAATATACCAATATTTGTGAATCTCAAACAAGATTTCGCTTTGCTTTTTGACTCAAATTTTACCAGAAACTTTCCGGATCTTAATTTTGTTACCATCGGCGAAGAACCAATCAACGATGATAAAGTGCGACGAAATAAACCAAGAGATATATCATTTGATTGTGTATTAGGTGCTTTATCAGAGTTCGATGCTACAGGAGCTGAATCTAACACCTCTGCACGGGCCACGGAAACCAGGAGCCAAGGTCGAGCTGCTTGCTCAATCTTCCCCTCAAGACCTTGCTTCGCTTGGGATAAATTTGATTTTTGATTACTTAATATATTTGACATAGTAGGGGCGGATTCATTAACAGTAGAACTGCTCTCAGTAGGGTCAAGATCCATTTGAAAACTATTCGGAGCTAATGTTGATGATGACGATGACAACAGGGGTTCAGAACCTTTTTTCTTCGACTTCTTTTTTATCTGCAGGAAATTTTTCCCCCAATTTTTTTTAATGTTCTTTTTAATTTTAGCCGAAATAGAGGGCTGCTCCAGTATATATTTAATAAGAGAGGAGTCGGGAAGACTTTCTAACTCATCCTCAACCGAGATTGAATAAAGAACCGAGTTTTTTGCTCTTTTGTCTGGAAAAGAATAGTCATCAACAAGTTTGCTTTTCCCTCCTGTTCTCCCTTCCGAGGAGGACCGAGGGCCGTGCGTGGGGGGAGGGTCCCCCATCGCGGGCGTCAACAAGACTATCTATAGCCTATGTAAAGAAATTCAGCCTCTATAACTTCAAGTAAGTAGACTTAAAACTTTGTGATAATCTAATTATTTCTAATAATCCTTAACAATACTACTTAAATAGCGCTAAAACCCAATACTCTAAAAATTTAAGGATATAATAGTTTGTAGTAAAATAAAAGAAAAACTAAGATCTGACGACAGCTGCTGCGGAGAGGATCTAAACGCGCTCCCTCAATCACATCTTCACCCCAACAACTAAATCAAAAGGAGACACTTCTGTTTATTTCTTCGATTCATTGGCATTATAATTAACAGGCATATCCCTTATCTAATTTGGCTCTATCCCAATTGAAATATGAGAAAAGCGTTTGGCACAGAATAGCCAATTCCGAGAATCTCCTCTCTCTCGACAATGCTAACCCATTAGGAGAACTTCTTGTTGACGATCGTTATTCAAAACTTTTGCTAAAAAAAAATTACGCTTTATTATTGCGAATAAAATAATTATTAATAAAATTCAAAACATAGAATAACATCATAACTACTAATAATATCTTAAAATTACTACAAACAGAAATAATGGCAACAACAAAAATAAAATAAAAACAAACACACTGACATGACATGTCACAAAGTCAAGGTAAACACAAAAAGTCCTATGAACATGGGTCCGAATTTGAACGATAACTGAGATACGAACAGAAATAAAAATGCTGCCACCAAGATCAACAAGTTAATAATTCAGTTTCCGTAAAGCCTAGATTAATGAAATTTGGAGGAATAGCAGGGTACATAAGACGGTGTATACCATTAAAATTTGATCGAATTCCAACGAGGAGTTTCTGACTTACGTAGTCAAAATTGTAACAAGTGCTGGTTAGTATTCACAAGTGAACACGTGTTATGATGTTGAATGAGTAACTCAGAAACTTCTTGTTGGAATTTGATCAAATTTTAACGGTATAAACAGTTTTATGTACCCTGTTATTTCTCCAAATTTCATTAATTTAGGCTTTACAGAACCTGAGTTATTAACTTGTTGATCTTGGTGGCGGCATTTTTAATCTGTTCATATTTCAGTTATCATTCAAATTCGGACCCATGTTCATAGGACTTTTGTGTTTACCTTGACCTCTATAATACCCCCTTAAATGGTTTTACACACGATTTGAGTCACCTTGCATAATGTGTACAAAATAATCCAAAAATTACGGTAATTATGCAAAAGTGAGTGTTAAAAACATAAAGCTCAAGGCTAAAGTGAAATTTTTTTTCTAATTATTGGTTTGAGATTTTGTAATAATCCTAGTTCAGCTTTTCACCATATACAATAGTTTTAAAAAAATAAAAAATCTTTAGATTTGGACCATTTGTTTTGTAGATATCACAAAAGTGGTGGCTCATGCATAGGCACTGCAGAACTGCGGCATCCCCCAGTTTTACTTTCGATATCGATAACATTCAATATAATGTGTCTTTTTTTCTTTAATATACTTTCTTTATACATGTATACCAGGTGAGGCATTTATCTTGAGACAGCTGAATATCTCTGAAACTAAGCATTGTACGACAAAACGTCCAAAATCAAAAGTGAATTATTTCACGGGGGGAAGTCATTAGTTAAAAAATTACACCCCCCCCCCCTTGTGAGGGGGGCATCTTTGAAATCTTAAATAGGAACCCCTATTTTTAATGGTATATTCAGATTGTACACAATATTCGAGAAATGTTTTATTCTTGGTGTTTTTTCAATTGATCCACCCGTTTAGGAGATAGTGGCCCTGAAAGTGTGGAACTTTTAAATTTTTGAACCCAATTTTATTGATGAAGACAAAGAAATAGAGAGTGGGTCTTATAGACATTCCTATTCTACTTTTTAATGGTCTTTAAGAATCCGAAGTCAGAATTTCAAAAATCCAATATTTTTCAATACACACGCATAGATTCCATAGGATTGCTACCCCCAAAGTTTACTTGTGCACTAAAAAATCTTGAATTTTTGAAATTCTGACTTTGGATTCTTAAAGACCATCAAAAAATAGATTAGGAATGTCTGCAGACCCACTATTTATCTTCGTCTTCATCGATAAAATTGGGTTCAAAACTTTAAAAGTTCCACACTTTCAGGGCCTCTTTCTCCTAAACGGTTGGGTCAATTGAAAAAACACCAAGAGTAACACATTTCTCGAATATTGTGTACAATCTGAATATACCATTAAAAATAGGGGTTCCTATTTAAGATTTCAAAGTTACCCCCTCCCTCCAGCCACCCTCACAAGGGGGGGGGGTAATTTTTTAACTAATGAATTTCCCCCGTGAAATAATTCACTTTTGATTTTGGAAGTTTTATCGTACAATGCTTAGTTTCCGAGATATTCAGTTGTCTCAAGATAAATGCCTCACCCTGTATAATATAATCCTTAAGCTTAATGTCAACAGCCATTCCCTATTATGTAATTACAATTTTCTGACGCAGCACCCCCAGATATTTTCGTTACAAGCCACCACTATATCACACCAAACTAATATACAGGGGTTTACTAAGCATACAGCAAAAAATTCACGGGGTGAATCTTTGGGTTATTTTAAGAATGTTTTGTCCTTTCATGATTTACGGAATGCCGCTTTGTTTCGAAGATATATGCTGATAAAAAGTTTTTTGATAAAAACAATCTTTTATTACCTAATATTACATGTAAAGCTTCTTAATCTATAATAACTGCTAAAAATGACTATCACCAGCCAGGATGCATGAATCCAATTTTCTCTTCATTGACTGCTGAACTCTTTCAAAAGCACCAGGATTGTTTCTTATTGCATTACACTCATCAACTATTCGATTTCTCAAATCGTCCACATTTCCTACTGGAGTAGTATAAACTAACGACTTCAGATGGTCCCATAGAAAAAAAAACCCAGGGACTCAAGTCTGGGGTTCAGGCAGGCCATAAACGAGGTCCAACTTGACCAATTCAATGGTCTTGATATGTAGCACTTAAAAACTTATGATCCAACCACACAAAAATACACTGGTGCACCATCACCCATAAACCATGTTACTTTTCTTGCTGCCATATATTCTCTAGAAAGACAGGTAGCGAATGTTCCAAAAAATTTCCATACACCTCACCGGTAAGTCTTCCTAGTTGAAAACCGGTCTAATTAATCAGTCACCCAGAATTCCAACCCAAACATTCAACGAAAACTGACGTGGAAACTGTCTTTATGTACTTCATGTGCATTTTGTTCAGCCTGCACATGATTATTGTGAAAATTCATTATTGAATTTCTTCAGAAATTTGCTTCATCGATAAAAAGAATCAGCACCAGTAGTTGAGGGATTTGAACCAATGTTTGCAGAACTATTGACAAAATGTAATACATGGAGGAAAATAAGCATGAATTAAATGCCTTTCCAATTTTAATTCAAAATATTCTACACAGTCCCATTACCATATTCAAATTGTTCCACTACCATGCTCAGCACATTTTCTTCCACTTCTACCATTCTTTCTGTCATTGGCCTTTCCTGGTCCTCCATTATGCTTAAATGTGCCTGTTTCATGAATACATGTACTTCGTAAGGATTCTTATCAGGAATGTACAAAAATTAAGCAAAAACTGTGGAATGGAACAACCAAAATCGGAGGGAACCTCTTATCCACAAGGAGATTTGAAATACCAGATACGTATTTCGGTTACCAAGTAGCCATCTTCAGCGATGAGAGACAAAATGCAACTAAATCAAAACCTTAATGCTGGAGAATATATAAGGGGGGGGGAATTGAAAAGGATATCCATTTTTCTGTTCAACGGAGGTCAATCTGAGATCAACTCAAAAAAATTTCTCGAGAAAAATGTTTCAGTCAGCCTTGCAATCTTACACCGCAATCTTACCCATGCCTTATTATTTTTTTCCATATATATACACACTAAAAATACTGCAGTTATTTTTTCTGGGAATTTTTTCTGACTAATTTTGCTTTTTTTTTAAAAAATCTCTCATCAAAATGTCAATTTACATAGAGCTGTTTATTAGTGAAATCGAAAAATGACCTGCTATTTATTGATTTTAAGTTAAAAGAATACTCAGATAAAAATCTTAGACAAATTATGAACAGTAATATGCTAACAGTTTATTCAAGAATTGGAATAAGAGGCTATATAGAATTTTTTTTATGTTTTATTTTTTTTAACTACAGGAAATTCGTTTTGCGTATCTTATTTTTTTCCCTTAAATGATGTAGGCATGTGTTTGTGTATGTGGTAAGGAAAAAGTATAGTAGTCTCATTGAGGTTATAAATATCAGTTCGTCAGAGAAGGGGGGGGGGGGGCTCTGGTGGGTGCAGCCCCTCAGTCTTTAAAAAATAAATTCAAACAAATTCTTTCCTTAGTCACATGATCAGTCATCGCGCAATGTGCAGAAGTGAACTTTAACCAATATTTATAATAAGATATATTTATGGGCACTGGTTCATTCCGATCGTAGAGAAATTGACACTTGTATGAGAAACTGACACAGGTGGAGAGCGAAATCATTACAACCAAGTAAATACATAAGAGAAAGTTATAAACACATTCTTAATATATTGTGACAAGTCACGTGTGGCTGCGTTTGTTTTTTCTTTTCATAGGAAATGATTTAGTAATTTTGTTTTTGTAATAGGTTATT
>JAHWFO010093001.1:441557-460353 GCA_023313115.1 Rhysida immarginata | reverse complement strand
TCTAGGCAGCAATAGCGCAATGGCTAAGGGGCCCCTTTAGTGAATCGCGATTGCTGTAGGTTATTCAGTTGACCATACCATAGCTTAAGAGTGGTACAAACTGTCGTACCTAACATGTAGTATTTGTTCTATGTTTATCAATTTTGATGTCGAGCTGATAAGATTAAGGAATAAATAATTACTGTGCTTAAAATTTGGTCGATTAATTTGTGTAGCCTGAGTCATTGTTTTCCACTCCTCTCGTATCAGTCTCGAACTCTGTGGTCAGGTGCTCCAGCAAGATGTTAACCAACGAAGGGGGGGGGTGAGTTCTTGCATATTAATTAGGTAAGGGGGGGGGGTGTCACAATATAAACTGAAGAGTCTACTTGTTAATCAATCAATAATAAGGCATATTAACAAACCAATCGACAATTGATTAAATATGTAAATATGAATTGACTTAATGATATACATGTATATGTGCCCCTTATATATAATTTTCAGACACTGGAAAAGATATAAAATATAAACAAACGTAAAAAATGAGAAACAAGATGAGAGGTCAAGGCCACAGTTCATGTATAAATTGTTCACTTTTTAAATCTTGTAACTTTTACATGAACATTTGAAACAGACACATATATTAATCAAATAATGAAAAATAAACTAAAATTCATGTTTGTTGCAAATTTGAACCCGAATAAGGCTAGTGCAACAAGGAACAATGTAAGTGGGTCTCATTTTTTAATTTGGATTTTCCAAAATTAAGGATAGAAAATGATCGAAAAAGAAAAATGATGATGAGTATTCTATGTTAGATAGCCAAGACGATTCTCCAGTGTGACGTCACGCCTAGCGGTGAATTGAGGCGAAGCTCAAAAAGAAATGAGTTTTGAAAAATGATGTTTGAAAAATTATATTTAAAAAACTACTTAAGTTATAAAAATTTTACAAGTCGAATTAGAGTTAGTTGATGGTCCTTTATGTTATAAAATAATAAAATTGATAGGTGATTTTTGGCGTTAGTTGCCCTTTAACATAGACGAATACGCATGAAATGTATATGGTTTGAAAGATCCTGTGCTGTAGATGTGCACAATATATTTTGTTTGAGTATTTGTTCACGTTAACACAGGTAAAAGCGTTTCAAAAAAGGTAGCATTAAGGAACAGGTTGTGCACCATATTTGTCAACGCATGTAGCATTGCCTTTTTTACTGTTTTTTTTGTTTTTTAATTTCAAATATCAAATTAACTTAAATCATAGTTGATGTTCATTTGGAAGCATTTTAATTGTTGATTTGTTGATGTTCATTTCAAAAACATTGCTTGCGCGTAGTTTTTGAAATTGTGAGAGAATTGCTGTATTCATTTCAAATTGCTTTGTGAAAAATTTGCTACTTTCAATTTGTTACGTTAATTTTTTTTTTGTTCTCTAGTTAAATGACATTCACTCCAAATTAATTTCAAATGCAGTTCAAATGAAATTTTTTATTATATATAAGGTAATTTAAATGCCTCGAAGTAGAACATTGACAGGACGTACTGTGGAAATTTGAGGTCTGTTTCGGACCAAATATCAATAACTTTTTTGTTATTTAAAATTTTGCACAACCATAAATTAGTATATGATGCTTCTAATGAATTGCTTTTTATTAGAATTTTTCATAATACAAAATTTTTAAAAAATAAATAAAAATCATAAACTTCCAAATTGGTATTTATTTTTTTAACTAAAAATATTTCTTTCAAAGTGTATGAAAATACCTTAAAATAGCTTAGAAAAGGACGAAAAATACATAAAATGCTTACCTAATAATTTTAGAAATATTTTGAATTGTTGGTTGATAACAATTTTTAAGCAGTTGTTACTATGGAATAATGTATAAGTACATTATAGGTCTTATATTATACTTGGGGACCTTCAGGTTCTGAAATCATTTCGTTGACTTTCAAAAGCTTCAAAGTATCTTCATCAAGTTCCTGTCCAATTTGTTATACGGATTTCTGATGTTGGTGATGTGAAAATTGTAGAACAACAGCATATTATAAATTGTTTTTACTAATGTTGTTATATTTCAATTTTATTTAAAAGTTTAATAGTCAATCTTTTCTATAATACAGGAATTTCACTATTTATTACTTGAATAAATAGTGAAATTAAAAAAGAATATATTTGAAGCCCTACTATTTATAACTTTTGTGGATGTCCAATTCAAACCTGTTTGCTTCATCACTGTAAAAGCTAATTTCCTTTAAAAGTTTGTTATAGTATTATACATTTCTGAAAAACTCATCTTATGAAGATTCTAGGACAATTTTACGTTTTTAATTTTCTGGTTCAGTTTATGAGCAATTAATTGAACAATAAAATAAGAGGAAAAAAATATTCTTCAAGTTCATCGAGACTTTCGGCAGTCACCCACGCTTCCCCACGCTTTATATTTAATATTGATTTGTATCCTAGGTATCATTAAAAACATTTATAAAAATTAGCTGCTAAAAAGTGCGGTTTCCGAAGTTATCAGGAAAAAAGTGATAAAAGTCAGAAAACGGAAAACCGCCATTCACTGTGATTTCACATTTTGATTATTTATAACAACAGTTTGATGTATATTTTTTTTATTTATTATCAATTATTCTTTGAACCCACGCCATTTTAATATATTTGCACTCATTTCGCAGTGAAAATGTTATCGGCAATTAGTGCACACTGCCCTCATTTTGCAAATAATATACAAAGAGTTGAAACATTTATATCACTATAACAAATTCATAGCAGAAATTTTCAGAAGATGAGCAAAAATCCTGTAATAAGGATTATAAAAAAATTTCGCCCTCCTCATGCCAAGAAATGCTCTCTATCAGCTACAAATTAGGATATATTTCATCGGAATGGGATGTTTCGGTGCGACCGTTTAGGTGCGGGCGTTTCGGCACGAGACCGATTCGGTGCCAGATCAAAACCCCCAGTTTTAAAATGGTTTCCATGCAGGACCAATATTTACCTAATTAAAAACTAAATGATATAAAAATTATGAGATATTACCTAAAAAAAAATATATAAAATAGTAATAAAATAGTAAATTTTAATAAATTTTAATATATATATATATATATAAAAAATAAAAAAAAAAGAGATGCAGAGAGAAAAATCCAAGAAACAGTTATGAGATTTGAAACTATGGATGCTACTGATTACTTAAGAAGCATTTCTCACAATTTCCAAATGAGCTAAATAAATTTTTATTTTATTTTTGTTTTTAAATAACCAAATGAGGAAGTTTATCTTTTAATTTTTGTATTCTTTTTAAATATCAAATGAATAAATTTTAAATAATAGATCACCAAATGAAGAACCAAATAAACTTTTATTTCTTTTTGAATTCAAGAAAATTTTATAAAAAGTTCCTAAACTTCACTTTTTAATTAAAAATGTTTATGTTGCTAGACAATAGCAATGAAACCACAAATCCACAATTTGTGGTTTTTGTGCTTATTTTATTTGTTACTACCATTTGTTCACAGTAATATAACAATACTAATATTAATAGCAATGAAGATCATGGGTCAACCAAAAAAAAAGGGATGATGCAATTGCTAAGAAAAACGAAAACAGTTATGCAGGGGAAAGTGGGGGGGGGGTGTCTTTTTGTTTCGGGTGAAACAAAGGGTTATCTTTTCCCCTTGATATTCTATCAAACAAAATTGGTGCATTTTAATTTCTCATTTTTAACAGACTTCAAAAAGGAGGAGGTTCTATGTTCGTCTGTATGTTTTTTTTTTATGTATGTTCATTGATATTTCCGTCATTTATAAACCGTTTTTAAAAATTCTTTTTACATTGGATTCGGTTTAGCACCAAGATGGTCCCATATTAATTTTATTGTTGAAGTCGGTTTGTTGTTAATTTTTTTTTTTTTTAATTTAGTTTATACTTGTTAGTAATCATATGAAAAAGACAATTAGGTTTTATAAAATTTATTCTTTCTTTATTAAATTGCTAAGATATATTTTTCAGTAGTAGAATTTTTTTTATTTTTATTATATTACTTATTTCTTTATTTTCATTATACCAGTTTATTCTTAAAGTATAACAAACTCAGTGATTTTGTAGACATCTTTAACTCTGACTGTTATTCTTTTTGTAATGAACTTTTAAACTACTTTGATAATATGTCAACGAGCAATTTTTAGCTCTTTGTCTATTTCACATGTACTGTAACTGATTTTTTATTGTAATTGTATGAATTGATTACCTCTTATATGCTTTGTGTTTGATTTAGTTTCTTTTGTTCTGTTTACCTCCGTTAATGATTACTTGTATCCATTTTCAAATTTTGTCTTATTTTATTTATTTATTTATTCATTTATTTATTTATTTTTTAGTGTGTTCGTTGTGAAAGGTTTATTTTCAACTGTTTTTGTTCGCACTTAAAACAAATAAAATAGAAATTGAAATTTCTATAGTGAAAATAAAATAAGCGCAAATTGGATTTCGCCACAAGAGCATTCCTTCCCCCTCCCTCACCTAGTTTGAATTGGTTCTGTATGGAAACCATTTCAAAACTGGGGTTTTTGAACCAGCGCCGAAACGTACCTGACCCATATTTCATACTCCTCTGTAAACTTCTGATCCATTAAAAGATACTCTGCAGTTTTTGAAAGTCAACGAACTGATTTCAGAACCTGAAGGTCCCCAAGTATAATATAGTACCTATAATGTATCTATACATTATTCCATAGAAACAACTGCTTAAAAATTGTTATTAACCAACTATTCGAAATATTTCTATAATTAGTAGGTAAGCATTTTATGTATTTTTTGTCATTTTCTAAGCTATTTTAAGGTATTTTCATAAACTTTGAAAGTAATATTTTTAGTTAAAAAAAAAAATTTACCAATTTTGAAGTTTTTGATATTTATTTATTTTTAAAAATTTTGTATTAGGAAAAATTCTAATAAAAAGCAATTCATTAGAATTTTGTGCAAAATTTTAACACTCTTTAGTTTGATTTTTGGTCTGAAACAGACCTTAATTTTCCACAGTGGGATGGGGGGACAATTTAGCCTAAATATTATATTTAGATGATAATTCGATAAATATATTAAAAGATACCTTTAGATGCGCTTTAAATATTATTCCAAGAAATTTTCAAGTTATCATTGCCGTGAAATGAATTTGGAGTGCCAGAAATGTCATGCAAAGCATCTTGTATATTTATTGTGTTGTCTATTCTTCAAAGTTTATTAATACGCATGATTGAAGCTACAACAATAACACGTATATTTTTTTTTCTCAGACATGTGATCGAATTTCGATCATTGGGGTATCCTAGTATTTAATAAATAACCAAACAACATTTGAAAAGATCTAATCCTGGACACTGTAAACGGATTCCAGAATGGACACAGAGGTAGGATATGACACCACGATTAACTCTCTCTTGATTAACGATAGGAGACTTTCTGATTGGTGGGCATGTATTTCTTTCATATACTATAAATTCCCTCACTTGTGTTCAAGAAAACTATGTAGCTGTAGAGTCTGTGAAAATAATGTAAAACGCATTGACAAATAAAATACACTATCTTATTGCTTAACCAGGACCCGGTGTTATGTTGTTGTATATAATCAGTGTCTTTTCTTTTCTCATTGTGTATTACCTGGCTCCATTGATGAAGTAAACTTCAACGGACACCAGCCATCTGATTACAACATGTATTGCTTTGATTTGGATTGTTGCTTTTCATTCTTTCCATATAATGGAGACCCTCAACAAGACCCTCATCTTATTTCAACTTTGAATTACACTTTTTTATGTAAAGTAAAATTCAAATCTTACAGTTATGATGTTTCTTAGTCTCTTAGTGGCTTAACACTAATAGAAACCCCCTCCTCCCTTTTCATGTGAGAAATATCCATCTCTTAGCTAACCTGCAACTGCAACTAAGTACACGCATTCAGTTAAACAAAACGGATCAACTGCTTCCCTTTTTATTACCTTTGTTAATTGATCTCAGCTTGTAAATACAGGGTGATTCAGTCAATTTCTGACCATTTCAGTACTATGATTTATTGACCCATTAATGTTTACAAACTTAGCATTTCAGTATGATATTTTAGGCAGTTCGGAGTTTTTATTCCCGCAGAAAAGTCTTGATGATATGCACAATGTGGTCATCACGAACGTTTTGAACTGCTCGCAGCCGAATGGTGAAGTTGTTCATAACTCTATCTAGGATTTCTGCATCTGCAGCTGGTCTAGGGTTCTTGGTGCTGTAGTGAACACACTGTCTTTAAGGAACCCCCAGAGATAAAAATCACATGGGTTTATGTCAGGACTCGTAGGGGGCCAAAGAAAGCCACCCCCGAATCGATCTGGAAACCTGTTTGAAATGACACGATTTCCGAATTTCTGATTGAGAAAGTCTAGCAGTTCATTAGTGGTGTGAGGCCTAGCCCCAACCTGTTGAAACCATTGATGTCGAAGTGGTATACGCCTCCTTCGCAGCTCGGGGATGAAGAGGTTTCCAACATGTTAAGGTAAGCCTGTGACGTTACGGTGCCCTCAAAAAAGAACGGACCAATGATGCCTCTTTTGGAAATCGCGCACCAAGCCATAACCTTTCATGGATTAAGAGATGACTTATGGATCTCATGAGGGTGCTGGGAACCCCAAAAACGGACTTTGTGTTTATTAACGTCACCTGACAGATGGAAGAAGGGCTCATCTGACACCCACAGGATGTCCACAATGTCCTGATTGGCTTCCATTTCTGCTCCAAACTCCATTGCAAATTGTTGTCGCTTCTGTCTTCCAGTGTCTGTTAACTCTTGATAAACATGGATCTTATACGGAAACAGGTGTAAATCCTTTCTCAAAATTCGCCACATCGTGGTATACGACAGCCTTTCTTCAATGGATAGACGGCGAACAGATTTTTTGGTAGAAGAATCGACCAACCTTGTGTGAACATTTTCGACAACTTCGGCCGTTCGAACACGAGCTTCGCTCCCGCCTTTTTTCTTGCCTTTAACACATCCAGTGGCACGAAATTGCTTGACAAAATCCATGATTGCTTGCCTGACTGGTGCGTCTCGACACTTATACTCCTTCCGGAACTTTCTTTGCACGGTTACAGGTGATTTTGTCTCGAAATACCATTCGACAACCTTGCATTTCTGCTCTGTTGATAAAGCGGGCGCCATTTTTCAACAATACGATTTTCATGCAGCGCCGTTGCAACAATACAAACTCCAACTATTTAGAAATTCGATATGGTCATATTCTTTCAATTGTTTATCCCTAATGCACGTCATTCGAGTGAAATGGCGAATCACCCTGTATTATCATGCCCAACTTGGTCAAAACACCTTCTTAATACTAACTTACCTGCTCATAGTATGGCCTATCTCTACTCTGATCGTATAGTGTCAGCTTATCAATTAAAAGGAATCTATTCTAAACAGCTTTCCCCCATTTATATTAATACAACGTAATATAACTAATAGAACTAATAGCTTATATAATTACTGTTTCCCAGGTATCCCTCCCATCCTATTTTATTTCTAGGAGCTCAACAACAGACAAATAGCCATGTAGTACTTAAAATCCTAATTTTTATTAAAAGTAAAATTAAGTTCAAATATAAATCAAAGATAAAATTTTAATGGCTAATCATAATATTTTGTTAAGTGAATTTCAGAGCAAATTAAATAAAAAAAAAAAAAGAATAATAATAATAAACACAATTAATCAAATCTTGGAATAGCAAAATGGGAATTGTGCTATTGTTTAATAATGAACCTACACGTTTTGAGACAATCTTATCATCAGGGTGTTTAATAATAACATTGGCAACAGTTACACTCGATCTAAGCAAACTAAAAGGGTATGATACTGAAAACAATTAAGCAATACTGGCACTCTTTTTCTATGCCTTTAATTATTAATACTATAGTCTTATTATTAAATAAGTCACTTTAACTGTGCTGAAGATCGGTTCTATGATTTGCACGCGAGCCCGATTAAATAAAAGTCACTGTACTTATCTTTACTGCACAAGATTCCTACTCGGAAAAACACCTGGATGCACTTTCGATTATGGAGGTTCTTTCTAGTTCGTCTGGTCCATCTCACTTCTGCTGTCGTACCGCCGATCGGATGCCTGTCTCGTCGTATTCAGTTCTATGCGAAGCTGGCCCAGCTGTTGGAGTTTACGTCATGGATCACTAGACTATGCATGCTGTCACAGTGCCCAAAGGATGCCGGCCAATCACCCCGGAGCGAGGTCTAGCTAACAAAACTATACTTTATCGGGCTAGCTCTCCACGTCCGGCGGTAACAGCTGCTCACTCCTCCGCTTGGACACGGTGCTCTGCACTAGACCATAAAACCTGCTGCTCGAGTCAACTCACCCACCTCTCGCCGTTGTAAGTCTGCGATGATCTTGGTATTCATGGTTCTTGCATCATGCTTTGCTGTGCTCAATCAGTTCGGCTTTCTTAGACGCCAGTAGTTCTGCCTCTAAATCTTCAGTCCTTCTCTGCACAAAGACTTCTCCGGTGATCACTGAATCTTCTTCTCGATCGACTTCCTTATTTCTTTCTTTTCTCATCGAGAGTCAGGATCGTAATGTCTTTCTTTTTCCTCCTCCTTTCTTTATTTTCACTATTGTCCATTCTTGTTGTGACCTTTTATCTGATTGGCTGCCCTCGCACGAAACTTCACTTGGGCAAAGGTCGTTGTCATGGTGATTCGCACTCCTCTTTTTTCACTCATTGTTCTTAACCCATTTCCCGCCAAAACTTTAACACACAAAGAGTAACAGAAAGTTTTCTTATTCGCCTAGTATTACCATATTAGAAATTAAAATGTTTTAATACTACCTAACTATTTATCTGTTACATTTCATGTCAGTGAGTGTCACATTGGTCCGGCAGAGAACGTGAAAGGGTTTGTTTTAATTATATAGACATAAATTATGGGACAGTTTTAATGTTTTTGTGTGATTGTGCTCTCTTTATTTCTCACGTCTGGTGTTTAATTCTTTTTATAATATTCATTGTTTTTATTCAGTAATAGTGTATTTTAAGATGTTTTATTTTCGTTTTAAAAGGCTGTTGTCATAAAAATTTATTATTCGTTTTAAGTAATTGTTGGTGATTGCTGTTCACGACGATAATCGTGCAACAAGACTCGCTATTGTTACTGAGAAAAACATTGTTTCTGGGATATTTTCCAAGAAACTGTGCGATCTCGGTATATCTGTGTATTGTTGAGTTTTTTTTTATGCATTTTTGGTTCTTATATATATTTTTTTTTGGCTTTGAGCAACCGCTGGGAATGGATATGAAATAGGCAAGATGGTGGGAATGCCGGAACGTTCGAGAAATGTTTGTTTTAGTTTGTACTTGCTGGCCAGTTGCTAATTATTCGGATTATCCTGCTGTACTAAATTATTGTACACAATGTTTAATTAAAAAAAAGTAATCCAGGTCCATTTTAGGTTCGATTATGAGAAGTCCGACAAGTCGTTGTGTTCGATCGGCGATTGCGATACAACACACCGCTGAAGATGACAAGCCTTCAAGATGACATTATCGGGTGAGTCCGTTCTGTGTTGTGTGTCCGGGAAAACTTGCTGATTTATGCTAAAGGAGTAGTGCAATTATAGGAATAGTGCAATTATAGGAGTAGTGCAATTAAGGAGTAGTGCATTAGAGCAAGTAAAGCGAAGATGTAATAATTAACTGGAACAGTTGTTCGTTTATATCGGAGACTGTGCGTATAGAGATACTTGGAACTGCGTAGCTGAACAATAGAAAATACGTATTAATGAGAAAGCGTTGCACTTGTTACAATAATGTTATTGCATAACTGTAGTATTTATAATGAATTATGATAGTTACTTAGTATGCAGTAATAGTTTTAAGGAGAAGTCTTGATAACGCAACTAGACTAAATTTCAGTTTCTATGCAGGAGCTCGTGATCCGAGTATTAAATTGATTAGGAGTTGCACACTTTATCCGCATGGGCGTGCCTGTTGCTCCCGTCAAGCATAAGCCTTGTTTTGGTCACAACCACCGGAGTGCATGTAAAGCTGCACTATTGAGTCGCAAACACATTGGAGTGCTAACTGGGGGTTACTATGGGCCTCCTCTTATGCATAATTTAATTAAAAGGTCGTGTGACGCGAGCAAGCGTCTATGTTTTGGTACAATAAGCACTGCCAATGTGTACGTAGAACTAAATAGCAGCGTAGCGTCATTCCTTTTCGAGGATCCGCCTGCACAGCTGAAGTGCGTTCGTGTTGTCGCACATGGTTATTAGTTGCGAAGTCTTGCACACGGTCTGATTAATGCGCTAATTTAATGAAAGTTCTGGGTGATTAGTAATGGAGGTATTCTGCTTCTGAGAAGGCCCTCTACGGAAGTTACCTTCTGTACAGAGCGAAGATCAATGCGCAGTGTAAACTGTCGTATTTTTGGTTATGCAGATTTATATTGCACCTTTTCTTGAATATTTATGTCTGTGTCGAGGAATAAAGAGAGATATTTTAAAGTCTTAATGAATTAGCTGTTGTAGAAGTTTTCTTTATAATTTTAAGATTCACATCCCAGTTTTATCAGTCCCGAACCCTTGATGCCCATCTCACCCAACACTAGTTGTTTTTTACCTTATAATAGGGGGAGGGGTGTCACATATCAAGCTACTGGAATAAAATAATGAAAATAAAAGAAAAATAAAAGTCAAATGAATACTTCCCGTTCATACGATAAAATTTAAATGAATAAGGGGGGGGGGCATATAGCTTTCCCAACGATGTGTGTTTATTCTTGTCACTTTCAAATTATCTAACGCTTCCTTTTATTTACACAGAGATATGCTCTTTATCTTAATATAATTTTTACACATAACATGCAAATGCTTCCTAATATTTACAAATAATATGACCCATGTCCTGTCACACTGTCATTACTATAAGGTTAGTTTAATTCTTCAAAGTGAAGATAACATCATCTTTAATCACATTAACTAATCAAAATAAAATTTTAACAAATAAATTAAAATTTAAAAAAATCAAATTCATGCAAACAAAAAGCCCTACGACCAGTCATGAGATTCAGTTAGTTGGCACCGTTCAATCAAACCATTTTTTCAATCTACCTAAGGAGTCATCCATAAATTGTGAATGCAAAATTAACTCATTTTTAACACTTCCCCATCCCGAAAATTAAATACCTGTAATGCTTTATTATTTATTTTTGTTAAAAAATCTCTTTTATTATTCTTTTATCTCTGTAAATGGGTTTTCCCATAAATAAATAAATTAATTACCGTTTTTTTTCAAATATTGGCCGCATTCACTTTAGGCCGCAGCCGTAAATTTGACGGTGGAACGAAAAAATAACCCTTTAAAGGCCGCAATTCACTTTAGGCCGCAAATTTCTAGGGTCTACAAAAAGATCAAACTACTTCGTTTTAGCGTCCCACAGTATTTTAAATAGTAATTTACACACCTTATTTATATAACTATCTAAATTACCTTATTTATATAACTATCTAAATTATTTTAATATATTTAATGAAACTTTTATAAATTTATTAATGAAATGTGTAAATAATTATAGTAATTTGATTTTAATGAGCGAGTATAACTTTTATTTCATCAGCGGCGGCCAGGGCTCTATCAACGAAGTGCCGACCAATAGTGCGATAGAGCATTCTATGACATCACAACACGTTGGAGTAGAGTGGGCAGCAATCGCCGACAATAGCTTTAACAAGTGAATTTCATAATAATTTATGAATGAAAATGTATGTGACTGGTTAATTATTGTTCTGAAGGGTTAGAATATTAATTTCACTGTTAGAAAACGATTCAACAAAGGCTGGATAATTTAAAGCCATGAACTCAAATTGACCGCCTTTTTATCGGACTATTTTTGCCGATCTACGATTGATTTACCTTTTCAAAAAGTATAAAATATAATAGAAGTTTCCTATAAAAAAGAAAGGAAGAAAATATAAGAGAAAATAGACGTAATATAGATGGCTATCGACCAAAAATTATTCCGCTAATAAAAATAAAAAATACTCATCTACAATTGTGAAATCGGGAGCAGTTTTTTTTTTTTTTGGTGGAGGGAAGGGCTAATCTTTATTAATACAAAAAGAAAGAAATTCAACTCTATTTATCGTACGAGACAATTGTACTTATTTTATACAAAATTTATAGTAAAATAGAATCGAATTGTTGTTTGCTTTTTTTTTTTTTTTTTTTTTTTGTTGTTGTTTTTATATACTGGTGGCCAAAAGTTTGGACTAACCAGCAAAATCAAGAACAAATGAATTTATACTAAAAAGATTTTACACCTACAACTCTAAGTAAATATGAAACAATATTCAGGGAAGAAAAAAATTTATTTCTGCATCGTTGCTTTTTTTATTACCTTAAATCAAAATATGACTGGCTAAAAGTTTGCACCAACATCACAAACATGCAAATAATTTGCATATTACAAGTCATCGTATTGTGTGGTGAGCACTATAAATCATATTATGTATCGTACAATGTTAACTGAAGACCAACGAGAAAGAATTAGAAATTTTAACAAGCAATTTACACTTCAAAAAAGTTGCTGAAATCTCCTGTGTGAGCTACAAATCTTTATCAGAATTGTTAAAAATGTTAATTGGAAAATAGGACGACCTTGTGCACTGACGCAAAGAGACAAATCATGAATTAAGAGACATGTTAGACATGATATTACATCTGGGCATGTAGTCAACACCACACAAGTCAAACTTAATCTGCAACTTGCTGCCTCAAGAAGAACAATTCGCAGCGAACTACGTGCTCAGAACTTTGTCTATGAAATTATACCCAAAAAGTTGCCACTAACACAGAAACACATGCAGGAGAGACTGGAGTTTGCTAAGACACATCTGTGTGAAAACACAGACTTCCGATTGGTTGTGTTTACTGATGAAAAACGAATCAGTTTGGATGCTCCTCATAATATAGCCTCTTATGAAGAGCATAGTCATAAAGAAACACTTGTTCCACTGCGAATCAAGCGGCAAATAGGTGATAGTGGAGTAATGATTCTGGGTGGCATTGGAAGCAACGGAAAGTTGAAGATTCACATTATAGATGGACATTGCACAACAGCTCAATATAAAGATGATCTTCACAATGTGTTCATCCCTTTGTCCTAAGTCTAGTTTAAGCAAAACCATGGATTTAGAAACAGGACAGTCCTGCAATCTATACTGCACGAGTTGTGAAAGCCTATTTTGAGAGCAACAACATTTCCACTTGTGCTTGGACTGCTCGAAATCGAGATCTCAATATTATTGAGAATGTGTGGCATCCCACGGAACAAAAAATTTACCAAAACACTCAGTACAAATGTTCTTAAAAGCTTATTTAATTCTATTTCAGGTCGTTTGTCAAATATTGTAGAGTCAAAATGATCTCAAATATCAAAATAATTCATTAGTTAATAATGTAATATTTTTTTCCCTTTATGTTAATACAAATGTTGTCCAAACTTTTAGCCAGTCTTATTTTGATTTTAGGTAATAGGATACCAACAACGAAGAAATAAACTTGTTTCTTCCCTGAATATTGTTTCATATTTACTTAGAGTTGTAGGTGTAAAACAGTTTTCCTATAAATTCAGTTTTTCTTGACATTGCTGGTTGGTCCAAACTTTTGGCCACCAGTGTATATATTAACCCCCCCCCCCTCCCCAACTGAAATGAGGAGTACCGTCAATAACGTCGTAAGCGTAATGATTTTTGGTCGATAGTCAATACATGTATATACACCTAAATTTGATCAATAGGCAATACATATTTTATATTTGCTTCCTATCTTTTTTATAGGAAACTTCTATTATATTCTATACTTTTTAAAAAGGTAAATCTATCGCAGATCGGCAAAAATAATCCGATAATTCATGGTCGATTTAAGTTCATGGCTTTAAAGTATCCAGCCTTTGTTCAATCGTTTTCTAACAGTGAAATTAATATTCTAACCCTTCAGAACAATAATTAACCAGTCACATACATTTTCATTCATAAATTATTATGAAATTCACTTGTTAAAGCTATTGTCGGCGATTGCTGCCCACTCTACTCCAAGGTGTTGTGATGTCATAGAATGCTCTATTGCGCTATTGGTCGGCACTTCGTTGATAGAGCCTGGGCCGCCGCTGATGAAATAAAAGTTATACTCGATCATTAAAATCAAATTACTATAATTATTTACAAATTTCATTAATAAATTTATAATAGTTTAATTAAATATATTAAAATAATTTAGATAGTTATATAAATAATGAAATTATTATCTAAATTACTATATAATATACTATGGGACGCTGAAACGAAGTAGCTCGATCTTTTTTTTTTTTTGTTCTATCCAAAATTACCGAAAATAATTTTTTCAGAAAAAAATTTTTTTTCAGGCTGCACTCCCGAAATTTCACATTATAGTAAAAGACTTATGGTATCTTATATTTATAACTCACTTATTAGGGAATTCACATGAGAAAAAGCACTATAAAGATCATGAAAGTTTGTTAGCTACGGGTGGTCATGTTTCTAAAGCAGATATTGAGTATAATATCACAGGGACACTGCTGTGTATTGCCAAAGCTTAATTTGCCTAGGTCTTGCAAAATTTTTACACTACAATAAACTTTACCCTAATTTACCTTTATAACTGACACTTGACTCTCCACAAAAAAATTCATTTTTTTTTAAGAATTTCATATAAAGGGTTTCGTGCTTGTAATAGTTATAAAACAATTACATAGACTTGTAGGTCATGCTAACAATAATTCTTTAATTAACCCTCCGGTATTAACATGAATTTTACAAACAACATTTAATATAGTATATATTGTTACATTTATTTATATTTTTGCACATATTAATATCAATTGAAACATTATATATGTTGTTTTGCACAACTGGCTGTGAAACATTAAAAAGATGATACAAAATCGAGATATATTTAGAAATTCTAAATTATATGCAAATATTGAAACTACATTACAAATTTGTTAGATATAAGTAGTTAGGTAATAAAATAAAATAAGAAACTGGTTATTTCAGTCTCTAAGAGTAATTTTTAGCAACAGAGCAAATAAAATCACTTTGTTTCAAAAGTCATTGTTTTTAAAAAACTATAGCATATAATAATAAAACAAATTAAAAATTAACAAAAATAAATAATTATAAGAATTTTCAAGACTAAAAATATCAAGAAACTATCTTCTACAAAAATTAAAAAAAAACTACAACACAAATTTATTTATTGCGACAGAATTTATTCATGAAAATAATGAAAGGCACAATATTAGGATTTCTTATATTCATTAGAAGAACTTCACCTATTAACTTTATATTTTCTAAGAAAATAAATTTTCTGTATCTTTTCTGTGTGGTTTCTATTTTTTGAATTATTTTTTCATCACAATTAAACAAAATAAATAAATGAAAAGTAAAAAATATCATTTTGAAATAATTACACCATTACTAACATCGGTTCACAGGACCGAAGATGCGAATATTTCACTAGCACGTATACATAAAAAGTGTTGCTTAAGCATATATCATAGGACTATCTGAAAAGTGAAGGTACACAAGAAATCAACCATTTATTTACAGGTGTTTGAGCTGTAGCGCCGAAAATTCAATGGGTCGGTCTCTGAGACCGCATTTTAATACTGGAGGGTTAAATAAAATGAAGTAACTGAGGCTGCAAAGGGTTAAATACCGTAAACTCTTCTTGGTTCTTTGTTTGATAAATATAAACATCCCACAAATTTAGTCTTTTTGAAAGAAGCATTACATAACGCCAAATCTGATGTCCCATTACACCTCTATAACGCTGTATAATGATGTTGAAAACACTGCCTCTCTCCTTCATACATTACATATTTATGTATGGCCCCTAAATTCATATTTTACAGGCTCAGCAAATAAGTCACTCACCTTCCACTTACAAGGGAATCCCTCGAACATGTATGTCACAGATTTCCACCAAATTGAAATATGTTACTCATCTGAAGCTACTATAGATGCTTGCAAAACAAGAGAGTGCGAAATTGTGTTTCTTTCAAAATAAACCGTGAAAACAAAAACATTTCAGCATATATAGCCATACAAGGACTCCATTGTTAAAGCGGTTAGGCTATGTGGGGTTCCCTTGTTAGTTTATATTCCTTTCCCTCTCTAGATACGTACAAAAAAATTGTGAATCCCAATATGGTTTACATTAAATCATTTGTATTTTAAGGTATGTAATTTACCGTATATGATTTTCAGAAGGCAGAAAAGAACAGACTATTTGCATGATTCATTTTATTTAATTATTGACATTAAAAAATAAATGAGCATATTAGTAAAATTGTCACTATAAAATCTTTTGCCTTACCGTTTCTACAAATTCGAATTTTTTCCTTTCCTGTACTTCCTGAAGTATAAAAACATACTGAAGAGAAGCCTGTTGGAAACTTCTCTGTTCCATTTCTATTCCTGCATCTGCCTAATTAAATGGGAAAAACACAATTATCCAAACTGTTCTATAAATGAAAAAATGTTTATGCACAGAAGAAAATATTGGTATATGTACAAGATAACAAATATCAAAACTCGATTCTCTTAATTTTTGAATTCTCATCAAAGAGGTGCTAATAAAATTCAGTTACCATTGTAATGAATGCAATTAACCTATTAGCCAAGAAAGAGTGAATATAATCATCATCATCATCACCACCATCATTTACAACATTATCTATCCACCTGCACTCTCCTCCAAATTTTTCTATACTTAGAGAAAGCATAGCCAATTTTTCTATACTTGAAGAGAAATTGGCCAATAAACCTCCACACCAGCCAAATGTGGATTGCAGGCTGTTAGTAAGAGTTAGATAGGACAAACACAAACATGCATGCTACTGCAGGATTTGAATAAGTGACTGATGATCACAAGAGAGTCAGAGGACCTGTGCCCTGGCACTCTTGACCACCGAGTCCGGTAGAGTTAGATTGATACACAGAGAAACAAAACTGTCCTAAAGAACACCCGAGCTTGATGACTGCTTTTGCTTGGTCTGGCAGAAATTTACATGGGAAATCTACTAGTGTACCACCAATTCTCTGAGTCTTCCATTCTTTATTTATATAAACCTGCTCTTAAAAAACCTATCTATAACAAACACTTACACAACCAATCAAGTGCTAACCTAACTTGCAATTACACTACACCTTATACACTTTAATCGATATGTGACGTTAAAAATCTCACATTAAATCTTTTTGTTTGAGTTTTGATGGTTTGACCTTTGCAAATTACCCCTTTACACTCAGGTCATATGAATAAATTAAATTATTCTGGGTTATCATCATTCATACAATCTGTAAATCTAACAGATTATTCCCGTATATCGTATATAGGGAATTTCTTAATAAATGTTGTGCCGCAACAACTAACTTTTATAATTAGGAAAATCTCCCCTTTATTTTCTTAACCTTAATCCTTATTTGCATATAAATAATTAAGCCACCCCAGTTATCTCCTCCACCTTCCAGGATGATCAACATTACAGGTAAACTCCACACTCAAAACAACTTTGTTTAAAATGAAAGATAATGGTCTCAATAACAAAGTACCATGTATAAAAAATTTCAATTTTAATCCAAAACTGATAAAATATATTAAAAACTTTCATTTTTCCCTCCCCTTGCGATCGACATTTTTTGCCATGTTTCGGCAACTGTTACATCACAAGTTGTGGAGAAGTGTGAAGGAGTTTCGAAATCGTGACATCACACATTGGATACTATCAGTTAGTTGTCAGTTTGGCATCACAATGGACTATGAATATGAAACAAGACCGATAGTGACGACTGCGATTTTGATAACACTGACAATGATATACAAGGGCCGTTAGCAGAATTTCTGCGATATACAGCCCTATGCAGTAAACGGTGAAACGGGATCTTCTGCTTGCCGCGTCGGTGTGTGCACATTAGGGCGCCGTCTGCCTTACACCACAGAGTAAAGAAAATAACACAGCAGATAAGCCTACCTATTCGGTGTTTAGCACATGCTGTTGCGGTTATTGTTCTTGAAGAATGCCAGGCCCATCTAGTTGGAAAAGCATCTAGTTCCACCTTATACGTGATCTAGTTTCAGCAAAATTCTTGTTTGAATTGACACTGAATATAAACGGCGAATGCGTAGACTAAGCAAGACGCTTCAAAATGAGCTGAACACATGATGCTGTTTGGAGTTGGATACCAGTTCCCTCACTGTCAAAATCTAATCCACTGTTTTTTAATCGATTGTGGAAATCTATGAAACGTGAAATTTCTATCTGACTGTGTATTTACACATTCAAACAGAGAATAAATTAAAGGCATTCTGACATAAAACAGGTTAGCAAAATCTTACTATATGTAGAATTGTTCGAAGCGAAATTAGAATCGAAAGCGACTAGAATCTCAGCAATGAAATTCTCCGAGATTCTCATGGCAGGAAATGACACCTTGTTCCACGGTGTTCTCTGGGGTTACGTGTCAATTCGTTGAAGGTCAATTCGTCGAGCGTCATTTCGTTGGGAGTGTCAGTTGGTCGCGTGGGTAGTTCGTCGGAGGTCAATTCGTCGAGCGTCATCTCGTTGAGAGTGTCAGTTGGTCGGGCGGTCAATTTGTCGAAGACAAATTCGTCGGGTGTTTCAGTTGGTCGAGATAATAAATAAATGGTCGAAAAAACTTTCATAAA
>JAHWFO010093001.1:355276-411557 GCA_023313115.1 Rhysida immarginata | reverse complement strand
CTTCTAAAGAAAAAACAAAAGCAACAAACACTCGACAGATTTTTTCAACCATCAGCTGCAAAAAAGCCAAAACTTTCTGAAGAATTTGAAGATGTTGAATTTTTTGAAGAAGATGAAGCCCATTCCTTTTCTGAAGAGTCTTCCAACTAAAATCTGAATCACGTACAGGAGTGTGTAAATGTGTACGGTAGACTGAAAGTGTAAATAAAAAAAAAGAAAGAAAGGTGATAAACGCTGCTTTTTTTGCTCTTCCTGCTAACTCGCCTGATGCACGAGTTCAATCACCTGATTCATCAGTTAAGCCTCTAATTTATCACTTTGGTGAGTTGTTATTCAGTTTTCTGATTGATGTTAAATTATCTTAAATTATTTTTGTTTTTTTTTAATTTTAATGTTTGTATTTTACCTCAAATGAGGTGTTAAATAAAATAAAATTAAATTAAATTAAAAATTAAATTAAGTAAATTTATTTTCTATTGGTTATTTTTTAAGTTCTGGAACCAATTAAAATCGTTTTCAAATCGTTTGAAAACAGCGTAGTCGATGCAACGAGGGTTAGTAATCATTAATCAACATTATGTGTTAATTAAAACTTTACGACTAACGCAAACATGACTTAAGTGTTCTAGAAAACAAAAAATAATAGTTATTAATTAAAAATACAAAATGAATAAAAATAAGATATAATAAGCAAAAATAATTAATCAAAATCAAAATAAAAAGCTGACGTTTCAGATAGAGACTATCCTTTTTGCTTTGATAAAGGATAGTCTCTATCCGAAACGTCAGCTTTTTATTTTGATTTTGATTTTATCTATTATTTTTTTAATTATTTTTGTTTATTATATCTTATTTTTTATTCATTTTGTATTTTTACTTAATAACTATTATTTATTGTATTCCAGGGTTCTTGTGTCTCGTCCTTCTCTAAATATACAGTATATCCGTTCATTGTTCTAAGAAAACAAAATTTCTTTAAAATCTGATTTTCTTTTCCATTCCATGAAAAGAATGATTGTTACTTCTCTCAATACGAGTTAACGCTTGATTGAAATCACCATGTTTTTCCTTGGAAAAAAAAGGCTTTGAATCATGGGGACAAACTGCTGCTTGGAGTCATGGGAATCAAAATATTTTATAACCCCGCTCATATGAGGTCGCTGAAGAACGAGGCGTTTTTTTCTCCCATAGAAGCTGTTGCGCTTACTATATACCCGCTTTGCCCATCAGTCCCACAATGGCAGAGTTTTTTCTTCAACACATCGAAGAATCCTACATACAAGAATTTATCAACTGTGACAAGATCTTGCTGTACAACAGATATGTCGATGACACTTTGATCATCTACAACAGTAAATCATGCCCAGATACGGAGATTCTAACAGCATTAAACGCACTATACAAATCCATAAGTTACACGATGGAGAAAGAGGATGAAAGGGGAGGAATAAATTTCCTAGATCTACACATTTTAAAGTGTGAAATTCCATGTCAGTGTGGGTGTCACATGTGTTCTGGCCTTGGGGGGGGGGGGGGTGTGAACAGAATTTATTTAGCTCAAATCATATGTTCGCTCATTCACGTGAGTATGTGCGTTTTTGTGTGTGTTTGTATCCTATGTTAGTTTTGCTGTTTTAGTTTTTAGTTTGTGGTAGTTGTATTAAAAAATGGGGAATAAAGGGGAAAATTACTATGTGCATGTGGGTTTTCTGTTGTGTCTGACGAGTAATTGTTGTGTTTGGTTTGATTATCGTTTTTTTAATGGCATTGTTGATGGCTATGTGGTGAGCTTTGTTGGGGGCTGGGATTGTTGCGCATCGGGAATTCCGAGAAGATTAACCTCAACCTCCAATGAAGCATTGTTGCTAATTGCTACTGCGTTTTCCGAGAAATGAGAGACATAACGTGTCGTTTTAAAGTTTTGTTTTGTTGGCGTTCTTTTGTTGTTTTTTTTTTTGGCAAAAAGGTTGCCAATGTGAGCGGTCGTTTTTTTCAACTCTTTGCGCTCACAGGACTATTTTTTTTCTTTTCGAACATTAGTTCCGACAACGCTGAATTATCAGTCATGCCATTTATTTTCCGGTTGTTCTATATGTTTAATTGAGTTAAAGTAAAGTTTTCATACTAATGAGTTAATTGCTGCTGAGTTTTATTGAAGAGAATCGATGCAGGGACGATTTCGAGGTAGCTTGCGACTTTTTCGGTTTACCAAGCCATGGAATGCAACATAGCGAACGTTCATTTTTGATCCGGTAATCAGGTTACGTTATTAAAGAAGACACAGTGAGTGACTTTTTACTTGTTTTCTCAGCGCTAAGCATTAACGGACAAAGATATTCTTATTAACATATGAGCCTCCTGGCTAAGGTTCCTCCCGCCGTGTCAAAGGGGCTCACAGAACGTGAAGCATCGCCAACAACTAGTACTCATAGTGTGCAAGTGTCCGTCTATAGTATTTGTTATGTGAAACATTTACCCACCTGTAGAGAAAAAAGTTTGTAACTAGTTTTACATTAGGTTATAGTCTTGTCCAGTACATTGCGTTGAGCATGGGAAAACTGCTTCTGTGTCGCAGTGAGATGAAAACGCGGACAGAGAGTGACGCAACGTTGAACCCTTATTAGCGATGCTGACTGTGGAGCGTGATATACATACGTCTTAACCCTTTTGCTGCGTAAAGCGGATATATCCATACAAAATAATATTACTTTTACCTGCAGAAATTTGATTCATCCCACAGGGCTTAAAAAACTTCTTGTTATACTACTAAAAGTGGATAATTCCATCTTCTCAGAAATGAAAATGCAATTTAATTACGCAGTGAAAGGGTTAAGCATTCTCAGTGCGCGTATCTTACTCGGTGACATTGGAATACTTATTCGGGGGTGTTGGATGCCTGGCTGACTGTGGGAGCCTATGCAGTGGAAGCTCTCTACTCACCACGTTTTACTCCTGCACTTAAAACAGAGTTTTCCATGCCCAGGCACAACGGGTACATTTCCGGATAATTAACTTAGAGCGTTGCTCTGTATTGGTTAGGAAATTGTTTATTGTTTGTTTGCTTACGAAGGGGTCCCCATAGCTTGTGTTTTTATAATCTAAATGTATGTTTCACCCATCCGCATCTGGTCCGAGTCACACTAATTTTTGGGTCCCGAACCCTTGATGCCCTCACACCCCACACTGAATATGCTTAATTTAGAGAAATTAATGGTATGCAGGGAGGGGGGGGCATCTCATAAGAACAATAGAACACAGAAGTTTGAATTTGAAATCTATAGAAAACCATCAACCATGGCGAACATAATAACCTATAAGTCCAACCACCCCAAGTGACAATGACGGCGGCCCTCAGACATGGCTTCCGTCAGGCAATCACGTACCCATCACACAGGAAGCCAGAAAGAAAGAAATTGCCACGACGTATGAACTAGCAAGGAACCTCGTCAATCTACGAAAGATACATCATGAAAAAATTATACAACGTTGACACGAAAAAATTATACAACGTAGACATACATCGACGCTAAACTAACCTTATTTTCAGGACCAAGGCCTTGGTATAGCCTTCAGAACCAAAAACAATAGCAGGTTTATTGTTAATCCGAGGAAAAAGACTGAAGAAGAGGATATTTAAAAATTATGTGGTGTATACAGATTAAATTGCCCCGGATTGTGACGCATTTTACTTAGGATCCATGCGTCGATCATTCAGCACTAGATATAAAGAACATAGATTGTGGATCAATGAAGACAGCAAGTCCGCCTATGCCGAAATCTAATCACGAAAAAACATAGGATGCTGGAGATAGAAGACTACATGAAGATAATATGGATTGAAAAGGGAGTAGAAAAGATTGCCATTAATACATTTGAAGGGTTCGTAAAAAGTTTCATTGTTACAAACCTTCGTCGATTCGACGAGTCATGGTCGCTAAACATTGGAATTATTAGGAAAATTTTAGCCTTATGGAAAAAATACCTGCATCCCTTACTAGAATAGAAGATCGTTTGAGATTAGATATTCGCATTAGGGTTTATATGCGTGCAAGCTAGGACGAAATTTAGAAAACAGCGTAGTTGTGACATGAGATGTCAGTGTGTTTTAATTTATTTTATTTTTTTGTTGCCATTATTTCCTGTACGGTTATTATATAATTTTATCGGTATTTTATGATATTTATTTTATTTTTGAAGTTTTGTTAATGATTGCTATTTCACAATAATGAATTAGGGGCCATCCATAAATTACGTCACACGAGTTTCATGATTTTTAGACCCCTCCCCCATCCTTGTCACAGATGGTCACATTTGTGTGACCCCCCCCTCCTCTGGTGTGACGTCACATATTTGCAATTTTAAATTTAGAAATTATTAAATTAAAACAGCACTTCCAAAATTATTTATATATTTCTATTTAAAATCTTTTTTCATAAAATCAACAATAAATCAAACATTTTAGAATATTTGCAAAACATAACCAATCAAATGAACGATCAAAATTTAATCACCTTGTGTACATGGACTTTGAACCCATTCCTTTATATTATTTATAACTGGCATAGCAGTTTCTTCGTTCTAGATTTGGATAAAGTTAGGAACATTAGATATCAACATCTTCTTCATCCAAACATATCATCGTCATCGTTTATCAAACAAAGAACTTCCCTGGCGCATCCAAAAGGTAAAGCCAGCTTGAACTCGCGTGGCCGCTACGTGCTAAAAAGTGATACAAACAAATTTAAACCTTAAAATACGAGGATGAATCAAAAAGTAAGATACACTCAGCACCATCTGTGATCGAAGAGCACTGACATCATTCGCCGTTTTTAAGGATGTTGCCTGTATGTCTATAATTGCAACGTGTTCACGCATTTACTACGTACGTAAGAGTATTGTTGTCATTACGCAGCAACTGTTTGTACACTGCAAGTTGGAGATTCGTGGAAAAATCCGCTTTTTTGTGGGCGAAAGGCTTAAATTGCACTGAAATCCATAAGGAAATTTCCAGTGTCTATGGGGATATTGTGATTTCGTCGTCCTGCAATTGTAAAGTGGTGACAGCAGTTCGAAAATGGGTGCTCAGATTTGGTAGACGAATACCGCGCAGCAAGACCATCCACGTCCAACACTCCCAAACACATTGCCCACGTCAATAAGATGATTCTGGACAATCGACGATCACCAGAACGCTCAGCGTTTCTTATGGGAATGTGCTAACATGGTTGAGAAACGCTGGAGAGGATTTTTAACCCAGCCGCATGGAAAAGTTAATTTGACGTTCAGACAAGTGTTTACAATTGTTGGGTGATTTATGTATAAAATTTAAATAAATGGTGGAAGTTTCCTCAGAATGTGTGAATGTGATCAAATAAAACCAGAGAAACCACAATTCCACAACGAGACTTTATATGCACAGATGCGCATTTCGACGGCCAAGCTGTTTTTGTCAGCTTGATACAAGATGACCAGAGGCCTGTTCTGATGTAGTAACAATCGACAATCGAACAGTGAAGTGTACATTTCTTCAGGTGGGACGAAAGCAGTGCTTTCACAAAGCTCACCCTACCAGAATAAATTCCACATGAAATACACTGAAATACAGAGTTTATTCTAGACTAAAAAAAAGGGGCAGGGTGCTAAGGGCTAAAAAGGGCATGATGTTTACAATAAAGGGCAATTAATTTTCAAAAAGGGCATTATGTTTTTAGAAAAGATTTTTTTTCTATTAAAAATGCACAGTCCTTTTTGAAATTCCTTAACCCTTTACAAAATTTTTAGATTTTTCTTTGCGGGCGCATTTTCGGGTATCAGAGCGCGTGATCAGGATCAAAGGGCAGTGGGGTGGAAATTTTTCATCAAAAGGGCAAACAGGGTGGCACGCCCCGTAAACCCCGCCTAAAATGAACCCTGAAATAGGCAAGAAGCCTGACTAACCTCAGAGGTCTTCCGCATTATGAAAAAATAATAAGATTGACGATTGTCAGAAGATTGGGAAAGGGGGCAAGGGGTGGTATCACATCTTCCAATTGACGTAGTAACATCGACAATTTCAATCGAACAGTGAAGTGTACATTTGTTCAGATGGGATGAAAGCAGCGCTTTCACAAAGCTCACTGAACCAGAAATAATTCCAAATGAAATACACTGAGGTAGGCAAGAAGCCTGACCAACCCAAGCGGTCTTCCATATTATACAAAAAAGAAAATAAGATTGACGATTGTCAGAAAGAAAATAGAACAATTGATGTAGTTACAGGTAACACAGGGTTTATATAGCAAGGGATCATACCAATTAACCAATCTAAGTAAAACAGTTATATAATGACTAATCAGGAGACAAAAGTTTTGAGAGAACAAAAAAAAAATAACGGTCGTTTATAATAGCTACAAGTCGTTAATAGAGTCACAATTACGATTATAGTGCTTAGAGTTTTGAGAGAATGTAAGTGTCATTTATTGTAGCTGTTGCATGAGATTCTTTCTTCCTTGTTAAATGCTTTTTTTGAGGTGTAGCAAGTCTGAAGCATTTAGAGGACCATTATCTGTGTTTAGTAACTTCTCTTTTTCTTCACTGGCTATTTCGAGGGATTCCAGAAAGTTCGGTATTCTTGAGTTACTTGTGCTGTGTAAGATTTGGAAGTCCTTCTTGTCGAAAGTGTATTTCTGATCCAGTTTGTGGTTGGCGAATCTGGAAATAGCGAATCTCCCATTTCTGACGCTAGCCAAATGTTCTCCATCTCGGGTTTTGATGTGTCTTTGCATCTCACTGTAAGAGACTTGTGATAAAACTCTTGTGATAAAGTCTCGTTATGGAATCGTGGTTTCTCCGGTTTTATTTAGTCGTTGTTGGTCTACAGTTTCTGGCAATTCTCCCCTTTGGTGTGTATGGGATCTTTACTTACATCTGTTTTCACTGATTCAAAGTGTAAATTACTTTCTGATTCACCCTCGTATTATTATTTTGATAGAGTTGGTAATATTTTAAAGTTTTTCATTAGAGTTGAAATTTAGAGTTTTAATACTTTAGATTTATACTTGTGACGTCACGAAGCTTATGACTCCCCCCCCCCCACCCCCTTGTTGCTGTTGGGCAAACCCCCGTCTCCGAACCCCCCCCCCCCCCTGGAGCGTCACATTTTGGTGCCCGACGTGGGGCCTGTAATACCAAATTCTCAAGTGCTTTTGGAGACACATTTTGGGTGTTTGTGGGTGTTGGTTTGCTTTAGTGATTAAGGGGCTAGTTTTTGGACAATTCAAAGTTTAGATATGCCAGGAAACGAGGGTGATGCAGGAGTGGTGGGTATGTCCGAATTTGCAGGGTATACCGTGGCTGTACCTAGTTTTACAGGAGAGGATGGCGGTGTCACTATCGCCGCCTTCCTCGCAAATATAGACAGTATTGGTGCTTTGGCACATTGGACCCCTGCTGTTAAGTTGACGGTGGTACATTCAAAAATCAAAGGGAGTGCTGCCAGACGCGCCGCTAAACATGAGTTGTTCGGTGTAAAGGATTTTGAGCAACTGCGGGCGCGGCTGGAGCATGTCTTCGGGTGTATCAAGTTATCTCGGGATGTCTCCAAAGAATTACATGACACCGTACAGAGGTCCAATGAATCCGTCGCAGAGTTTGCAGGCTGTCTGGAACTTGCCATGGAAAGACCCATCAAAGCCAAGCCGACATGGGCAGCCAGCAGGAACGTGGAGCTTTTAGAATGCTTCAGTAACAGTTGCCTGATAGCGCATTGCCGGTTTTTGATGGCTGTGAACCCCACAACGTACAAGGATGCGGTGCTGGCAGCTCTGCGGTTGGAGAACCTAGGATGGAAGAACAGCAAAGGGGTATCCAATGTGGCCGAGGCAGGAAACGGTAGTGCTAGGAGTGAAGCAGGATTGTCACAGCATCGTTCTGCAACTAAGGAGGTGTGTGGGAATTCTCCTCCAAGGCCGCCTAAAGTAACAGTCGCAGGTTGTTGGTGTGAAGAAACCCTCAACCAACTGCAGAAGATTGTAGAAAGCCTTGCTCAAGCTGTTAGCCAACTTCATATGGAGAAAGAGAAGGCAAAGGGTCCTACCGTTCCAAAAATACCAGCAGTCAGTACTGGCAGTTTTCGCTGCGGGCAGCCGGGACATTATGCCCATAATTGTCCGCAGCAAGGAGCAAGACCCCGCGATGTTAACGCTGGGGTAGCGGCTAATGAGCCCATTTCGATGCGTAGCGGGGAGGGCGGTCTTTGTATGACGACCGTTCACATACAGGGGCAACCAGTGTCGGTGATAATAGACACTGGTTCCCAGGTATCTATGATTGATGGGGAAACTTGCAAGCAGCTTTCATGTACTCCGTTCCCTTCAGCAGATTTAATGATTAATGGGATAAATGGAAGCTGTTTGTGTTTAACCAGGTAGTGTCTTTAACTGTCAATATCCAGGGTCATCAATTATGGTGCACTTATGGTGCATTTATGGTGCACTCATTCGGCGATCGCCCATATGATGGTATCCTGGGTATGGACATTTTGTCTGGGATGTCTTTCAAATGTGTATCCATGGTGGCTGTATGTAGTGCCAATGTTTATACTGGAGGGAGAGAAAGGTGCTGTGGGGCACAATAGGTTTCGGATCGAGGTAGGAACCCAATAGCTGGCGGGTGGTCTGGGGCAAGGCGCCGCCAAAAGTGGTTCAGATATAAACCTCAAGTGTCCGGATCCTTTGGAGAGGTAGTTGTTAAGATGCCAATGAATGCGTGGGTGGGTGGCAATCAGCCACAGACACGGCATGAGAATAATAGGCCTTGCTACGGGTAGGTGTGGGTGTACCCGTAGGGGAAGCGCACGGAATCGGGGTCCATTTAAGAAAACACAGGGTTCCTGGTGGGGAAGGAGGGTGCAGTTGCAGGAATGCAATTTTAATCCGGTGGAGCAGGTAGCTACTCCAGACAATGGTTGGGCTCCTGGTGGGGTGAATGGTGAGGTCCACTATGGAAATGGGCCAGTATTGGGTGATATGGACAGGATATGCCAGCCACCAGTGGTGTGGAACAATGATTCCAATTGCAGTAACAACTCCTGATGGCACCCCTCCTGCTATGTGGGTGGTAACCGACAGGAGTGTTGAGACAGTGGGTATTGGTGAGGGATGGCAGCCAATGGGGCTAATACCAGTACCAGATACCTCGGGTAATCTCTCATATATCGAAATGGGGAAAGGGTACCAGTGTCAGGAATTTTGTGGTTATTCAGGCGAGCCGTCGATTTCCAATGATGTAAATGACAGGGTAGAGATGGTTTGGCCTGAGCAGACAGGAACATTGTTAGGTGGGAGTGTTGTTATGGTGAGTGAGGTGGGGACAATGATGGATTCTTGGGAAAGGCCTGAGAAAAGTATTGTATTACACGATGCTGTGACTATGACTGAAGAATGGGTGGAAAAGGATGAGTGGGTGGTTATGAAGTGATAAGGATTACCATGGATGATCCGGTGAATAGTAATGCCTAAACCCCTAGATCAGTCCTGTCCTGTGATGTAAATAGGGGGCAGTGTGAAATGGTTGAGAATGGCAGTCACATTGAGGTAGAAAGGGTCACTGATGAGGTGGCTGAGGAGGACGATGTTCCTTGGTGGCAGCAGGAGGAAATATTAGAACAGGTGGGGGAGAATCGGCAGGAAAGCAGTGTAGCTTTGCCTAGCTCATGTGAGGTCCAGCATCTGGGTGAGGACACAGATGACACTCGTTGCAGCGTGGACGAGTCCCTATTGAACTCGCAGGAGGCAAATGATAAAAATCAGGCTGTGGGTGGTAATAATAGCCCGGAAAGGGCTAAGGACAGCGCAGCAGATAAACACTTAGAGGAGAGAAGGAGTTGGCATGAGGGACGTAAGGTGTATGAAGAAGTACGGGAGCAGCTGAAGGCTCGTGCTGTAATCACGGACAAGAAGCGCAAAGCACGTGGCCGTGGCCCGGTAGCGGCCCATCAAGCGTTGCTCCGTTTGTTGGCAACGCTTATGAGAGATACGGATGAAGAATGTTCGGTGGCAGAAAAACCAAAACAGGGTCATGGGAAGACAAAAGTGCCTAAGAACAGAAAGGGAGGTGTGGCCCCTTTTCTGGACAAAAATAGGAGCCTTGGTTTTTGTGACCTTGAGTGGTAATTGTGAGTTATTGTGTAGATTAATATAAAATTGTATTGATTATGGAAGAGAAGCTTAATTGGGACGTATGTGACATGTGATGTCAGTGTTTTATTTTAATTATTTTTTATTGTTGCCATTATTTCCTGTCCGGTTATTATATAATTTTATCGGTATTTTATGATATTTATTTTATTTTTGAAGTTTTGTTAATGATTGCTATTTCGCAATAATGAATAAGAAGTTTTTTTATTAGCGAAAGATTTTAAAAGTAAACATCAACAATTAGCTCTCCTAATGGGTTAGCTTTGTCGGAGAGAGGAGATTCTCGGAATTTCTCAGATGATGACTCATTAGGTGATTGTTGCGTTTATGTTTTTTTTTTGTTGTTTTTTTTTGGAATCTATGCAAATAGGAAGAGAAAAAATTAGTTTCTCGATCGGGATGGTTGTGTTTTTTCGAGAGATGGAAAAAAGCAAGCTTAGAGGTATGGAAGATAAGCCTACCTTTTCCCCGACACAGTTTTTCAAGTTATGGATCGTTTGATCGTCATGTTTCATTACGCTGCAAATAATTTGCAATGACGTCTTTTTCCATAATTGAGGAACGAGTCTGGTTGCATTTAATGTCATGTTGTTTTGATTTTCAATGCAAAAGTCTCTTCAAAGATGAACCGCCAACGTTCGTTCAATATGTTCGATGCCGGTAGCGATCGACTGCCCCGACGTGTTCGGCAGTGAAGCCGGGTTAGTCTGGTTAGGGATACCGTCATTTCGTTACAAGACAATTCGCGACAAACACAGTTCGTTCCGAAGAATTTGCGAGACTCACAGCTTAAAATTAACAGAATGCACCACAAATTTAATCATAAATTTATGCAGTAAACCTTGCATATTTTAACATAAAAAAGCGAATGTAAGGTCATTTTATTCAATCATTAGTCTATTAAAAAGCGTCGCTCAAGATTATAACAGAAGAAATCCTAAAATCATGCACTTTTTTTGTTAAAACAATTAAAAAATCATTTTTACAACTTCAATTATACATTCAAAAAAGCAAATGTTAAATCATTTAAACATTTCAGAATATTACAATGTTTCTTTAATACGACTTGTCGCAGAACGAACTGACTGTCGCGAATTGTCTTGTAACGAAATATCGGTATTCCGTCTGGTTATTACTACGTGGGAAGTTTTCTTGCGGCGATTTGGTGAGTGACTTAATATTTATGTTTGACGGGCCCCCGGGAAGATTGTTGAGAGATTATAGTTCGAATTCGAGTAAATGAACCCAATGGGTTTTTTTTAGCTTGGAAACGTAGGAGCATATTCAATTATAAGTGGTGCAAAGAACTATGAACAGTCTCTGTACGAATTTAAAAGCATTCCGCATGGAATTGCACTATTGTATGGCTCTGCTATAGTTTAACAAGTAATGTTAAGTACAGCTAATGATAGTTGTAGTCGGGTGTAAGGTGGCACAAGTGTTCTGCTATCACGCAACTATTTTTTTTAGTGCAGTTAGAGCATTTCATATAGCGCTGAATCCATATATCTCCACTTGGGTGCTGTTATCTGGGAATAGCATGTTAGTCCATGCTTGGGACGAAGGGTTAATGTACCCCCCACCCCCCTTCGATTTGCTTAACAAAGGGAGCACACGACGTTCTCCTTTATGTCGATGGTGACATAATATTGTCGCGCGGGTATACAGACGAATCCCATCAGCTAAGGATTGAGCACCAGTGTCATGAAAGTGTTGTTGGTAGTCCGACACGCTTTGAGCGGACCTTGTAAAGCCACAAGCAGTGTATGATGTATGAAGGAGTGACTGCCAAGGTGACGAGGATTGTTTAGAAATTAAGAAAAGGCTTAGTTGAGTTTATTAGGGGCCCCTATTTAACTTTGGTCATTGACCTATAATTATACCTTGTATTAATTTATTATGCTAATGAATAAATAATGACAACAGCGACTTTTGTTGTTTGGATCAACCCCCACAATTCTTTAACAGGTCCCAAGAACCCATGATCGCTCTCAGGCGTGTGTGTGGAGGTTGCTTTTGGGTACCCCCTCCCCCGCCGTTTCAGAACCTCCCCACCCCCCCTTGGAGCATCACATAATCGATGCGACGAGGGTTAGTAATCATTAATCAACATTATATGTTAATTAAAACTTTACGACTAACGCAAACATGACTTCTAAAACTTCTAAGAAGACAAAATTTCAAACATACCTTTCTTTATCTTTTGGAAATTCGTACATTCTTTTGTTGGATAAATTATTCACACTTTTTTAAAATCTGATTTTCTTTTTCACTGGAAATCAGATGGCAACGAAGACAAAACCAAGAGAACATGCTAAATAACCAGACATCATTCGACAGGGACGCCATCATTGACTTCCTGATTGAAATTCCTGACTCTACACAACGGAAGTGAGCTCACTAGTAGGTTAGCCAAAAGATGCCGTTTCCAATTAATTCCATATTAGTCATTGTAAATCCACCAGTCAATGGCTAAGTACCTGATTGGTGGACACCTTATCCTGTTTGCTATATATTAGATTGTTAATGAAACTCTCACTTGTTACTATTTAGCCAGCCTTGAGAATGGTATAATACGATACTAGAGCAATGGATCCCATCAACAAAAGGAGCCGTTCAAAGATAGAGGGTAAGGGTTGCAACCAAGTATAAGATGAACAACAAACAACTCATGTGGTCACCATATGTGCAACTAGAACACACAAATCATATCCTAAAAACGAATCACAAATTTGATAAAAATGCCTTCAAAATTTTACACACTACAAGGCACTCAAAATTACTTAATCTTGTTGAATCCCTGGAAATCATCAGTAGCCTCCCCAAGAATTGCTTAACTTAGATTGTGGTCCTATGGACGTCACTGACTAGTTGTTTTTCTACAGATATCTCAATTAGTCACCGACTTTTTTGCTTGTTCAGTATATGTTAAATCCTAGCTTTTGTATCTGTTATCTACCTTGTGAGCTATCCCCGTGCGGTGGATGGGGGATGGGGGCTGATGTTGCCACTGGCATGCTTGCTGGCAGTGGGGTTGTTTCGAGGATGTGGGAAAGGTTTTGAAAAAAAAAAAAAAAAGAGGACGTGCAGTGGTTACTGTGTGCACTAGCTGCGCATAATATGGTGACCACATGGGTTTGCTGCTGTTCATCTTATTCTTGGTTGTAACCCTTACCCTCTATCTTCGATCGGTTTCTTTCGTTGGCTGGTGACTCTGTGGCTGCTCTCTGTCTTACTTTCTCCTCGCTCGTTGCGAGGGGTCAGTTTCTGCATTTATCACGTTGATGAAGAGAGCATAATAATGTGGAAAAGTGTTTTCATTATTTTTATTGTCTTCTTATAGGTCCGATTCCCCCCCCCCCCATGCCGTCTGGTGAGAATATCTGGAAACGTTTATTTTAATCAAGAACAGGCTAAGGAAAAGAGCAAACATTCAAGATGTTTGTTAAGCCTAACAGGCTGTTCAGTACTGTGTAAGACACTAAAAGAATTGATCTCTTACATGAAGAAATGTCTGTTAATAAAGTTTTATCAGTAAACAACTTTTAATGTTGGAAGACACTTACAAGGTAGAGCACAAAAGGTTTAAAAGAATTTCCACTGGAAACTAGAGAGCTAAGTCGAGATAGCGAATCATTGCTAACGCTCCTGTGCGATCTCCCCTCCACAACAATGGAACACTTGTGTTAATTGGGGTGACATACAATATCAATACCTGTCATTTTGTTACACTCCCTTATGTATAGATTATGCGGTCAAGAGAACATCAAGCATCTCTGTCTAACACCCTTCTTAATGCAAAACTGTTCTGATGCTGCTTCATTCAATCTGACACATGTATAACTACCATACACATTCGGTGTGTTTCGATAAACTCGTGGACCTAGCGAGAGCTAACTCGTGTTACTGTAGCCAGTGAGCTAAAGTGAGAATTGCGACGATCATGCTATTGAAACAATAAGGGAGGTAGTTTTTGTTTACACAGTTTCAGAGATTTCTTGTTTAATTTCAAACCAAAAGTAATTTTCTGTTGACAATCTTGAAAGCAGACATTGACATGTTGTAGTCTCGCGTCATTAAGCTCCACGAATACCACAAACCCGATCTACCTATACAAATCCTCTATGGCTGCCCTCATATTTAAACGAGCAGATTAGGTTCTCATGAGGTTGTACGATCTCAAAAACTAAGACTGCTTCGTAGGGTCCGTGACTGCCTTCTCTGCTCTATCGAAACGGGTGAGACCACCTACGAAATGTATCAAAACAATTCAGAGAGAGAGAAAATTGTACTATTGCAAGGTCTGTGGGTCTGTTGAAACACTCCCATTGCTTTTATAGCCCCATGTAATCCCATTGTATTCCTTTAATATTCGCCACATCTTGTTTTTATTCACTCTGTCATAAGCCTTTTCTAAATCTACAAATGCACAGAAACTTTCTTTTATACAGAAATACTTCTCCTCGATCATATATACCACGAAAATCTGATCAACACATCATTTGCCATACTGAATGCACTCTGCAGTTTATATAGAATAAAAGACCTCTAAGCCACAAAAACATCCAGCATTTCATATCTTGGATGTTTTTATTTTTTAGAGGTTTTCCTTTCTATATAAGCAATTCTAAACCCCAGCTCCTTCTTATCTTTTCTATTTCACTCAGGGCTGCTTAGTAGTACTATAAAATCACCAGGGATGCTTACCAAAAGTATCACAATAATAGACTGAGTTGACTTTTATATAGGGTGCTCGCCTAAAGTAAACCGAGAGCTAATTTCTAAAATGCAAATCTCATGGAGTACTTCCAATGGAAGAATTATTTTATATTTATGTGAAGGGTTTATATGTGTATTCCATTTCCAAAAAAACACCACCATTTTCGAACATGGAAGTCAACTTTGAAATGTGCAAAGGAAAGCCCTAATTTTTAATGGTATTTTCAGGTTGTACACAACATTTGAGAAATGTTTTATTCTTGATGTTTTTTCGAGTGATCCAACTGTTTACGAGATAGAGACAGTGAAAGTGTGGTGTGTTTAGATTTAAAGAAAAGGCAAAAAGCAAAGTTGTTCCTAAGCACAATGTATAGATTTTTTTATTTGAAACTCCTAAACAGTTAGATCAAATGAAAAAAACACCAAGAATAAAACATTTCTCAAATGTGATGTACAATCTACAGCATATGAACTATGTCAAAGTTAAAATTAAAAATTAGCAAATAATACCTAATAATATTAAAATATACATGTTGAATTAAATAATTTACCTCTTGAAGAATATTTTCATGTTTTTTGGTTGTTAAATTCACATGCCTTTCAAGAGACTGACAAAACTTAGCAGTATGTTTGTCAAACTTTTTTTTACTTTCCTGAAAATATAAAGTATGAAATATAACTTAATAATGAGATTTAAAAATTCAATCTTATACATATAATTTTCATAAAAAATATGTAAAGCAGAACACACTGTTTCATGGGGGGTAATTCTGCCACATGAGTGCTTTTTGAAGCCCCGGAAAGAACACTCTTCATTTCATATGGCCGTACACTCTTCACTCCACTCCCCGAAATTGGCTACCATGTCAACTAAATCTGTTACCTGGGACCCCCCCCCTCCCCCACAAGCAGGATTGGCCAGATGATGCTGAAATTTCTTTTGCCGATTCGTCCGCCTCTACTATTCAAACAACAATCAATCTTGCCCTCTCTAAGTTATACCATTGGAATTCTATCAATCAGCTAACTTTGAATCTTGATAAAACCAAATACATGATTTTTCATCAGCGCAATAAGCGATCTGTTCCCAAAGAATTATTTTTTATTACAATTCTCGGTTATTTACTTCGACTACATCATTTAAATATTTGGACATTCATCTATTCTCACACTTTTCTTGGGATTTTCACATCAACACGCTAGCTATGCCACTTAATCAAAAACTTGGTATGTTCTCTCGTCTTCAATACTTCTTTATATTTTTCATTAATACATTCATCACTCTGCTATGAAACTCAGTTCTGGGGTTCAACCTCCAACTTTAATTTAATACGCCTGTTCAGAATTCAAAAATGGTTTATGAGAACCTCTTAAAGCTTCACAAGCCTGCTTCGGATTCTCATTTGATTAATTCCTTTTGCATTGCTTCAATATGCCGACTTTACATTATGTCCTGGGCCACATTCATTTACAAAGTAGTTAATAGCCAGTCATCCCTTACAACTCTTTTGATTCAATGTCAGAACGAATTCCACTCTTTTGCAACGCGCTCCGTGAGTTATATAAGAGTACCACCTGCTAGGAGAAACTACCAATGGCACAGCATCTCCTTCGCTGGCATAAGAATATGGTCCTCATTATCCGAGGAAATACGTTCCTTTCCGAACATCACAGTCTTTAAATATAAATTAAGGAATTACCTTTTTACCAATCAATCTAATCCCAACTCCCACTAATCCTGGTTATTCCATCTTACTTCATAATTTTTTTGTTACCACATACAGATTAATCTGTAATTGTGATTTTTTTTGATTCAATATTTTATCCAGGGACCTACTTTGTCGGCCATTGGGCCATACAGACCCTGGATGGATGGATTTTTTTCCCCATTTTCTTTCCCTGTATATACAAAATAAACAATCAAACTATAAATAAAGGAGAACATGCGAGTTCTTTGTGGAAGCAGTTTTGCATAGTTCATTGCATGTTTAAGCACACGTCGGAACTGAAAAGTCACCTGACCATTGTTGTCTAAGCAACAATTTTTATCAAACTATAAATAAAGGAGAACAAATTTGTCACACGAAACAATGTGTGAGCTTTGCAACAATATGAATTGAATTTGAAACTAATTACCATCCAAACTGCAGACGGATAAAATCTTGTAAATAAAATAAAATAAACAAATAAACGTTCCTACATAATGTTATAATGTAGGAGCATGAAACTGAAAGCTTCCCATGAAAGGAATGCAAGTGCCAAAAATGAATTCTGAGATAAGTGCAAAAATATATTCTGTATA
Organism: Rhysida immarginata; assembly: GCA_023313115.1. Classification (NCBI taxonomy): domain Eukaryota; kingdom Metazoa; phylum Arthropoda; class Chilopoda; order Scolopendromorpha; family Scolopendridae; genus Rhysida; species Rhysida immarginata. The sequence goes on along the minus strand of JAHWFO010093001.1, from coordinate 394,361 downwards.
TTGTATATTGCAAGTAAAATAATTTTTGTGAACTACATCCAACTATCTATACTATTATATAAAAGAGAGAGCGAAAATGTATACACTCACTCATTCATTCATTCATTCGTCACGAAATCTCCAAAACTATGAAGCCTACAAACTTGAAATTTGGCAAGTATATTTCTCTTGGCTTCTAGGTGCTCGCTAAAAAAGGATTTATTTTTTTTTCTTCCTCTCCATTGTAGCTTATTTTTAAAATTCAATTTACCTGGAGCTGAATGGGATTTTTGCCAGCCTTAAAAAATTGTGATGTTTGCTTTGTTAATGGAAGATTTTCGCGATTGTTCCATGAAGCAACATCAACAATGACTGCAAATCTTTTCGCGCGAGAATATAATGCATCTTTTATCTGAATGAGATTTTTGCCAGCATTAAGAAATTATGACGTCGTTGTTTGCTTTGTTTAATGAAGACTTCAGCGATTGCTCCGTGAAGCACCATCAACAATGACTGCAAGCCTTTGGCACGGGAATAGAGGGTTTCTTTTATTTTCTATACATTTTTATCCGAGCTGAACTAGATTTTTCAGCGTTAAGCAAATAGTGAGGTCGTTGTTTGCTTTGCTTTAAGTCTCTATTAAAGGTCCTCACAGACTCATATTAATTGTCTCACTTTCCTTACAGGTGGGAAGCTGAAATTTAGCGTGCTTATTCCTTGCAGTTTATTGCAAAAGTTAGGTACGTTCCATTATGTGCAGTGTACATGCGGTGTACTACACGATTTTTCGTCTGCATTATGTAAAACTCACTGAGGTATACACAATATTCCAAAACGAGTGAAGCTGGGTAGAACTGTAGAGAGCTAGAGTTGGAAAGGGCCATCTATTGGGAGCATTTTAAAAGAATTCTTTTTGGTTTTTCACCATAAACTTTTACTGTATAAATTGTAAGATTTTTTCATGTGTTCAATTTTACTGTATGGTGAATTTTCATGTGACGTCACAACAATAAGGCAGCCATACTGGTACACCAATGCGAGCACAAATCCTACTTAGTCAAGAAAGCAGCGGTGATGCACCAATATGGCGAACAGCTGACGTTTGATGACGTCAATGAAAAATCTCTATATTCACATATTTATATTGCAAAATTTCATCAAACAAAGAGCCCGGATATATCTCAGCTAGTTATATATCGAGCAACGCCTGGTATATCAGCTAGTTATTCTGTATTTACAAGTATTATGTTGTTAGAAAAGTAGCGCCCTTCTCTTGCGCTATTACGTCGAATACCTAGCACAATCATAATGTCTCGTGGCATGTGACTCGTATAGTGGACTCTCTTTTGTTATTACAACCAACTGGTACTTAAATAGTTACCCACAGCAAGATACAACTGCTCACCTGGAACTCTCAGTGTATATGCAAAACAGTAATGTAATGAGGTAATCAACGACTGTCCTGGTCTGCCATCAAGTTTTTTTTGCAGTACCATCTTCCTCAGAGAAGGTTGTTGAAATCATTGGGGACCTGAAGTCTAGCGTTATGGTTGATCACTGAAATTAGACAGTGTTACCCCAATTTTTAAGAAGGGGGATCCAACCTGCTTTAGCAATTATAGGCCTATTACATCATTATAGTTTTTTTCTAAAATCTTGGAGAAGTTGTTTTATAAGCATCTTGAACATTATGTCTCCTCTAGGAAGTATATTTGAACATTATGTCTCCTTCTACCGATATTTGTAATAACCAGCATGGACTTAGCTGAACAGGAGTACTGAAACGGCCTGTTTCGAACTCACAGAATATATTACTTCTGGAATGATAAATAATAACCTGGTTGGTTGATTTTACCAAGGCCTTTGATACTGTGCCAGTTTCATTGTTGCTGACAAAACTTAACAGACATTTCCATATATATGGATCCCCTTTGGCCTGAATTGCCGGATTTCTCCAGGATAGAAAATATTTTCTGTGTCTAGAGGGTGTCTCCTCGCCCTTAATAAAGAGAAATCAAGGTGTACCCCAGGGCTCAATTTTGTCCCAGTTGTTATTTGCGCTATTTATCAATGACCTTCCAGTGGTAACAAAGTAATAATGTATGCTGATGATGTGGCATTGTTAACTGCATATAAGAACCCAGCTGAGCTTTTAACTTCCTTAAATTCGCCACTGCAGGATTAAATGAATGGAGTAAGCAGAACAGTTTACTGGTTAATATAAACAATATATATATATATATATATATTAACAACCAAGGTAATAAGCAAAATGTTCCGACTGATTCTATTATTTATTTTGATAATCAACTGATCGGTGTTGCGAAATCCTTGAGATATCTAGGGGTAGAGCTCTCTCATGATTTATCCTGGGACCTTCATGAGAATGTTTTTTTATTAAAATTGAACAGAAGTATGGGTTTGATTTCCCACCTGAGTTATTTACCATCCCATGCGATAATTCTATTACACTACGCACTGATACATTCCAACTTGTGTTACAGTGTAATTTTTGGGGGAGCTACTACCTCCCACCATATATCTAGAATTTTAAAGCTGCAAAAATGGTTCCTTTGAACCCTCATGAAGGTCCCTCATGGCACTTCGGTGTCAAATCAATTTGCTGGTTAAATATACTTACAATACGCCAGATATATAAAACACTGTTGTGTATTTTTATTTATAAATTATTAAATTCTGTGCTTTATACCGTTACCCCTATTTCCATGGCTTTAGTTATGGATAAACATAACTATTCCACCAGGCAGATTTGTAATATTTATCTTCCAAAGGCTAAGAATAAGTACGGGAGCAACTGTGTCTCCCACGCTGGGGTAGCAGAATGGGCTAAAATACCCAGTGAAATTCATTCTTTGCCCAATTACAAAGTTTTTCGACGTGAATTACAGTAACAAAGTATATTTCTCTGAAAACTCGGTTATAATTTTTGGGCCTTCCTTGTCTTATTTATATGTTTTCGTCCATTGCAGTAGCTTGGGATAGACGCCTGATAGGATATAATTACCTTCACTAATACTTACTAACCTATACTAATTTCGTTTTTTAGTTTAATTTGTTAATGGGTTGTTATTGAATTGTCATTCTATTGTTTAATATGTTCTTTATGAATTATATGTGGTGTTCAGGGTGTACTACTTGTCGGTCTTTGACCATATCGGACCCCCCTTCAAACACCAATATGTATTTAACTTAACTTATAAATATAAAATAAATAAATAAATAAATAAATAAACAAACAAAAAAAATTATTATTATAAATTATCCCCGATAACAAGATTCTTCTTTCTAATCAAGCTAGAACCTCCTTTCCCCAAGCAAATCCCAATATGCTTACAACTACCCACTAAACAGCTATCACCTCTGGAGCCGAAAATTTATGACAATCTTACCTTTAGTTCCCGCCAGTTTCTTTAAATAAATGCGTACCTTACTTTACCCCTCCCCCTTTTTCAATAACAAATATGCTCTGCTATACATTTAAGAAAATTTTATTACCAATAAAGAATAAAAAAAAATTGGATATGACATTAAGGGTTAGTAAGTTAAATAATGCAATAACACAAAATAATCAATTTGAAGAAGTTTGGAAATTAATTGGTCAAATGAAATTTAGCAAATTTAGAACCAAAATGTCATCTGTCTTTCACTAACGTGAAGGGCCAAGTATGAATGTTTTACTTATCTTTTATGATACAACAGTTTTTCTGTGATGTTCTTGGCTGTGGACACAGTTTGACTGAACGAACGACGCACGCTGGCTTGTATTCCCTGAACGTCTGGTAGTCTCCTTCCTGATGTTGTCTTTGTATCGTTTCTCAGTTTTAGCTGGACTCTGCCCAATTGTGATTGCCCGCACACCGCACTGGGCCTAAGTTGCGTCCTATTGATTCCCACGTTGTTGCAGTTTCTCTCAGGCCCATCACAGACAGTCTAGCTCACCGATGCCCGCTGATCTAGGTCTTTAGGCCGGGGTGTGCACCTCCTTTACAAGCGGTTGAGGGCCGGTCCTAGATTTTGGCGCTTCAACTGGCTTTTCAGGGGCTCCTTCACTCATCAACTGAGTCTGTGAATGACAGCTTGGGCATACGATACAGTTGTATATACGGATGTAGTTATACTGTTATCTCTCTTTCCGTCCGCACATGTCATCTGTCTCAACTGCTGCTGCAGTGGTTCCACGTTGCCGCCAATGTCGGCTTCACTTCGCACACAAACGATCCTTGGTGTTTTACTGTCCTCTGATCAAATTTTGAAAGAGAATTTTTCCGTTGCAAAACATTTTATATCTTACAATTCCGAAGCGGGTTTTCTTCTTGTCTGTTTTTTCTCTTTTACTTCCAATTGGTTGAGCATTATTTAAATTTCCCATGTGTTATCTAACTTTGCTCCCTCCAGCATATTCTTTGAAAAACAACGCTCTCAGTTGCTAAGCTACCAAGTGAGTCACCCCCCCTTCTTGGTTTCCTATTCTCACGAGAACAACAATTCAAAAGAGCATTCAAATAAAGTAATTTTAAATGCACAGCAAGTGAAAATTCGAATAATACGAAAATTAAACATATTACTGAATTAATTAAATTGTAAAATAATCCCTGGCTCCATAAATAATAATCAAACTCCCTTCCTTTTGATTCTTATTGTAAAAGTAGTAAAATGAAATAAGTCCAACACAAAAGTACAAAAGTTTTATTCGAACTTTCGTTTTGACAAACTTGGTTCATCATAGAGTGATAAAGGTTTTTTGTTTTGATGCCTGGAAGCAGGATGAATCTAAGTCCGCCTTCCACATAATCCTTCTTCCATAAAATACAATAGTAACACAACCTACTACTCATGATTTCTTTTCCATAAAAGATAGAGGAAGCCAAATAAAATTTTTATCCTTCAAAAACTTACAGGCGAGCGTGAAATTTATTTAATATGAGTATTTCAGTCATTAATAACAGTGGATAGCCGATTTCAGTTACGAGTTATTAATTTTATTTACCAACCTAAGGTTTGCATATATAAGTCTCCGTATTCCATTGGTAAGAACTACACCATGACATTAAATCATTTAACTTTTTGCCTTTTCATCGAGTGCTTCCTTGTAAGTATTAGGTAATATGCTATGTACTGATAGATATCGAGCTGGTGCATACCAGCTTTTCTATGGGGATACCTACCTGTAAGTATAGTCTAGTTGCAGGAAGTTGTGTGATTGATCCAAACTGATCTTGGGTATATTTACCCAATTAATGAACAAGTGCAATTTTCAGTTTTGGGTCTCTGTCTCTTCAGCTAAATTCAATTAAATCATCAAAATAACAAATTATGTAACCGTGAGCGCCATGAAGCGGAACACATTTCATGAACGCTGCTCATGGGAACCCTACGGTCCTATCAGATCATTATTACTAAAGTCTATGATTAACCTAAGTCACCATTTGGGCGAGACAATCACAGTTTAAAGCTCGTCACCAAAAGGAAACGCTCGTCTCTATGGGAACGTTAAACAGCAGGCTAGTCTATAACGAGGGCCTCTCGCTACAATGCATATACGTGTCGAGGGGCACATATGCACTCAAGTAAACACAGAACAAAATTGGTCTCACAAAACAGGTTCTTATCTTAGTAGTAATTCTGGTTAACACATTATCTTAAATGGTCGCAATTCACAGGCGCTTTCTGCAGAACTTCGAACATCAGCGACAGGCTGAGCTTTACCTGGCAATGTCATATTCTACAATAGACAACTCTGGTTATAGCTATTAATCAGCAACGTGAAATTAATGAATCTCCATAGCTACAATCAGCCATGTAATCCACATAAAGGTGGTTCAGCAAACAAAGGCAAATACAATGGGTTGCTTCTCCTTCTTGCTTGGCACATAATCGGCACGCTCCTGCCCCCCCCCCCCCCAAAAAAATTCGCTTCCAAAAAGAGCGTCTCTTTGGGGAATCAGTGCTGCAACAATTTAGCAGACATCTCTTGCTTTCATTGTTGCATCATCTCTTCTGACTCTTACAAACGACAACAACACAGCTAAATAAATGCTTAAATAGGTAACAGCAACAATTTATAAATAAACGCAATCCTTTAACAACACATGATACAGAAATACGGCTGAGGAATCGTGTACAGCAGACCCCCCTCCACCCCGCACTGTTCTACGACAAATTACTGACAAATCTGTCATATCGTGTTGAGTAAAACTTTCGTGTTGTTTAATTTTATTTAAATATTCATAATAAAATGGAAGGGGGGGATGATTTCTAGAACCGCAAATATCTATTCTGCAAGTACAATCCAGAGTTAATTCAGAAATTTGTCATTTCATTGAGTATTTTAATAAAGGTCTGCTATGTGCAATGATAATTTTTTTGTTTACATTTGAATGCTCTTTCGAGGTTTTCTTCTCGTCGAAACAGGAAACGAGGGGGGGGGGAGGGGCATCTCACGATGGCCTGTTACTATAGCAATGCAGAGCGTTAGTTTTCCAAAAAACCAAACAGGAGGGAGCGTGGAGCAGTAACATGTGAAACGTTTTGAAACGATCAACCAATAAAAGTGCAAAATTAAAACGAGACAAGAAGAAAACATGATTTGATTTTTAGGGGGAATATACAGAGTGACGAAAAACAAATAGTAGATAATGATTCAGGGGAGGCTGTGGCCTGGTGGGGTTTCACTGAACACAACTTCTGGGACGTTAAGCAACATCAGGCACGGCTAGCCACTGGACGGGCGACCATCAGTAACACACGATCTTCACTTGCAATTCGTTGGAATTCGATCAAATTTTAATGGTATACACGGTTTTATGTACCCTATTATTCCCCCAAATTTCATTATCCTAGATTTTATAGAACCTGAGTTATTAACATGTTGATGTTGGTGGCGGCATTTTTATTTCGGTTCATATCTCAGCATTCAAATTCGGACACATGTTCATATGGAGAAAATGTGTTACTATACCATGATCTATTATATGTATCATTATCTACCATTCGTTGTTCGTCACCCTGTATAGTTGAAAACAGATAATTAAGATATCAGCGGATGCTAATGAGAAAGTATGTCTGCTAGGTGGAACTGACTTTAACAGCAGCGAGAAGCATCCCAACGACAGCGGTAGCAAGCGAGACACGAGAGAAGGCTGGCAAACCAGAAAATGACAGCAAGCCTGCACCTCTAATTTTCAATGGAAAAATTTTGTTTTATTGGTTGACAGTTAGGCAGCGAAATTGATGCATATTTATATTGTATGTCGAGCTGTCAGGCACAGGGACCAGTAGTGGAGCAAAAGGAACCCCCACAAAGACAGTAAAACGGTCAGCGCCAAGGCAGGAAACCAATGGCGAGCAAGGTTGTCGTTAGTGGGTCGAAGCGGGGCAACAACAGCTGAGTCAACGGGGCTACAATGGAGGTACACGGTACAGGTATAAGCCAGGCAAAGGAAGATCAATTTAAGAGCCAGTCGGGATAGCAGAAGGAAAACTCAAGTGAATTTTAAGCGCACATTAACAAGTGCAATTCAAAGTTCATCCAGATCTACTCATTAACAGTGAAGACAACAGCGTAAGGTAGCAAGAAAAGGCGAACTGAAAAAAAAACTTCTCGAGTCGGCCTATGCGGTGAAGTTATTTTCATGAATGTAAGTTCATAACTTTTTGCAATAAATAATTTTTAAATAAGGGAGTACCTTTTCGTCCATCCTGTATTACATACCATATTTTAGTATTGAAAGTTACAATGAACCATAATGATACCACTAAACCAGGTTACTTTGAATCAATTTCGACTATCATTATTTTACTTTATATTCATTCATGACACATCATTCCAAGTTGTTTGATATATAACATGCCATCCATATCTTATCATTGAAAATTTTTGAGGGTGTCATAAGGGTATCATTAGAGCACGTGCCATTGTATCAATTACAACCATTTTCAAAATGGTTCATTCGTGGAACCATATTTATCAATTACTATTTATGCGAAAATAGTAATTAATAACCGGTAAGGGAGAGTGGGGGTAACTGGAACGCTTTTTTAATTTCATTATGTAAATTATTTTGTTTCTTTGATTTAAATTGTATGATTTTTTGCCTATTTATTCTCCAATTTGAAAACTACATTTTCTATTTTGAAAACCACATTTTTTATTTTGATAAGATTATTTTTTCATTTGAAAAGATTATTTTTTCATTTGAAAAGATTATTTTTTCATTTGAAAAGATTATTTTTTCAATTGCAAACTACATTTTACCCATTGCAAACTACATTTTACCAATTGCAAAAAGCTGTAATAAACAATTTCGCATTTTATTAAAAAGGCAGGCTTTTATTTGGGAAAATTCAATTGGACATTAACTTAATTCTTTTGACGAATAGTGAGAGGGGAGGTAGAAGAGGGAATGTGTAACCTACTTATGGTTCAGGATTAAAAGTAGTCGAAATAGGAATAACATTAAGGGGACACTATACAATCACAAAGCTGGGTAATTGAGTCATTAAGAATATAATAAGTTCTTGGTAGTTATTATAAGTAACTGTGGGATACTGACAAGTAATGGGGTGACGCATCCAGTAGGGTCGTCAAATTACGGAAGCCACAAGGTAAGTGCTAGGTATTAGGAAAGGTGACAGATAAGCTCACATAGTTGTTTATACTGGTAACGCGTGACACCAAAATGTTTATAGTGTTTAAAGTGTTTATAGTGAGCCATTAAGCTGTTCCTGGTTTAGATAGAAAGAAAGAAAGAAAGAACGCTGCATGCAGGATAATAAGACTAAAGAGTGCTGAAAATGGCGCCGCCCATGGTAGTAGAACAGACATCAACCACAACAGCAGAAACCATCGAGGAGCCACCGGTGCTATTGGATTTTGCTGGGGTGATACCTTATTTCACGGGAGAGGACGGGAGTATCCAAGTTGATGATTATCTGAATATGATTAAACAAATTGGGAAAGTAGCAAGATGGAGCGGACCAATAAGATACATGGTCGCCAAATCAAAACTGGAAAATGTTGTGCTTCAAATGAAATGAGATCATGAACCATGAAGAACATTTTGAAATCGTAAATAAAATAATCTTTTTATTCCTTCTGCTAATCACAACGTTCCATCCATCACAAAAAAAAAACATTTCATAATAATAAAAACTCAACAATCCACTAAGCAACAATAATGTTACTCACGATCCAACAGTCATAAAACATTTTCTTCACAACAATCATTATCTTAATTATGAATAAATACATGAATACTATAAATTATTACACTAACAATTCCCCCCTTTATCGTTTCATATCTTTATTCCATAAAAACATTCATCTTCCTTAAACAAGATTGCCGGCCAGGTGGCCGAGAGGGCTAGGACGTAGGCTTTCTAGTTCTCGAGTCTGCCTGGCCGCGGGTTCGAATCCCGCCATGGGCATATATAACGATATAAAATGAGTAGTGACAATATATTACTTGATTTATATTTATTGATGAATTTATCGATGAATTCACATCCTTTAATTAAAAATTCACTCCGATAGCGATTGAGCGTGAGCGTTCATCGACAGCGGCGAATTGAACCACCGAGTCCCAGGAAAAAACCCAGTGGGCTGGATGGATGCCTTTACTTTCTCGTGATTGAGGGCCGCTTTCGCCGATTTTTCCCGGTACCTGCCCGGTACGATTTAGACTGCCAGTCCGCCCATGTTCATCGATCAACATGAGCACTGCATCTAAAAATTTCCCGCCCTTATCGTTCACTACACGACCAACATTATCAACTTTCAAATCTGATCACGTTCAAGTGCGCCTGATCACTTTCGCCACTTTCACTTCGCAATAATGGCCGACAGTGAAAGCGTATCCCATCTCAAAGTCTGTTCCGAATGCGTTTATAGTTTTGTAATGAATCTGAAGGCACAAAACACGTCAGGATACACGTTTTTTTTAGGATAAATCTTCCCTTTTAGGTGACAGCGACGTTGCGCACTTGCTCGCTCCCGCTACACAATGGCCAACTCCCTCAGCCAGCTTATGATTGGCGCACACATGCACACGGGTATACTGAAAACGGGAAACGAAATTTGTCTTTAAGGAGAACAAGTTGCCTGTTGGAGCATTTCTTTTCTGTTTTTTAATTACAATTTTTTATAGCTGGATACATGGAAGGGGTGAAGGAGCTGAAGATAAAAGCGAAGATTGTTTTATATTTTTTATTTTTTAAAATTTTTTCTCTTAGGTTTCGAATTTTCTTTAAAAGTTTCGTTTTTCTCGAACATAGATTTTTGCGTTTTAACGCTCGGGGCTGACTATCAGAAAGATTCACTAGCGCGTGCGCACACGGGGCTAAACGGTCACGAGAACGCCTGAGAGGTGTTAGAAACACCAGTATTTTATTATATATTATTTATTATTATTATTATTATTATTATTATTATTATTATTATTATAAGCAAGGGCACGGTGGAGTATATCTTCACCATGAGCAGAATATGTTTCAAATTCGCTAAAGCGACGTGCAAGCTATAGAGCAGCTTTTAAACTAGCAGCCAAGATTGAAAATTCTTAAGATCAATCGTGCAGTAGCGAGGCAGTTAGGACTCGACGAAAAATGTATTCGGCGCTGGAGGAAATGTATGCAGAAATATATGTACAAAATTAAAAAATTTTTCCCACTCAAAAGTGTATTACTTTTATAGAAGCATACAGAGGGTTGATTCAGATAAAATGAGACGACTTTAAACGCCGCGTATGTGACTTGCATGACTCGTCCACTATTCATGGGGATTAGCTTGTATACACTTGTTGCTGTTTGGCATATTTCGTGCTGAAACATGGCTTCCAAAATCGCAGCTTTTTGGGAAGGGTATATGTTTGGCCTTTTCGACGCTAACTTCAGTCTTTCGTGCATTGTGGAATTATGCAAACGAAATGGTATTGTGGTATCCAAAGCTATTGTGGGCCGAATAATCAAAAAGAACAAATTTCGACCATCTAATGAACGTGGACGAGCTGAGAAGCAGACCAGAAACAAGCCCCAGCTAACACGCCCAGCTCAGGTGGTGCGAGAAATCCGGTCTGAAGTGCTGAAAGAAAATCCCCTCACACAGAGAAGTCTAGCCCAAAGGAAAGGTATTTCACAGGCAACAGTCTCCAGAATAATTCATGACAATCTTGGGCTGGAGCGATGTCATAAAGCGCACGGTCACACAACGGTGTGATTGAACACAACTGAACTGCCAAGTCATCTGTGGCTTACTACAGGAAGATGGAACAGGAGACGGGCATACGAGTTATTCCCTTCTCTCATGTGCCTGTAAAATCTCCTGACGCATCACCGATGGATTTCTGTGGTTTTGGTCTCCTGAAACGACGGCTCGGAAGTCGCTGACCAAGAACCGTTGATGGGCTATGGAAAGTGTTTCAGCAGGTGTGGAACGAACTTCCCATGGAGTCCCTCAAACTCGGCCTACTTCAGTGGTAATTATGGTGCCGGGCGATAGTCCAACAACGTGGCTCTCACATCGAACACAACCGATGGTGGCACCATGGTATTACACCATCGTAACAGAACTGCAAAGTCGTCTCATTTTATCTGAATCAACCTTCTGCATAAGAAAACTGTTTTTAGGTTACCGATTGTGTGTGTGGGGGGGGGGGGGGGGGGCGTATCAGCCGCCGCGGCGTTACTGCCGAAAATTACGGTATCTGCCTCCATTTCTTCCGTTCCTATATGTTGCATTTTAATTTGACCTCTTCGTGGTTCATCCTTAACGAAATGATACTGCCTACCAATATGCTTCGTTCTTGTCTTCCTTCCCATACTTTCTATCCACGTTATAGCTGCTGCACTATCTGTGTGAACTTGTACTGGTAATTTAATCATTGAACTCATTCCTACTTCTTGTAATAATTCCTTCATCCATTTCATATGACAAACGGCATCGCAGATACTCCTTAGTTCTGCCTCACATGTTGAAAGGGCCACTAAATGCTGCTTTTTAGCTTTCCAACAAACTATCGAATTTCCTAACTTCACACAATATCCAGAAACACTTTTAGCATTTTCCATATTGCACCAGCTTGCATCGGCGCTCAATGCTAAAACTCCCCGGTGTCTGTCAAAAAATATTTTATAATGTTTAGTCCCTTTAAGGTATATGTAAACTCTCTTATCTCCTGACAAATGATCTTCTCTTCGTGTTTTTGAAAATTGGGAAAGTAAACTAACTGTAAAAGCTAAATCTGATATAGTACTTGTAGCTAAGTACATGATGCATCCCAACATTTCTTGATATATTTTCTCATCAATCCTTTCGACTCACTATCTTGCTTTAAATTCTGTAAATCTCCCAGTGTCTTCGTTGAGTTACAATTTCCTAAATTGAATCTTCTTAAAATTTTATCTATATAATGTTCTTGGGTGAAGTATATCCCTTCATCTCTTTCAATAATTTCTATGCCCAGATATTTTTTTTCTCCTTCCATCTGGGTTAAAGTCAATTTCTTTCTTAATTTTGCTATTACTTCATCTAATATCTTTGCATCTGACCCTATTATCAATATATCATCTACATATAACCCGATGAATACTTTCTTCCCATATTTTTGTAAATGATAAAACACATGGATCAGATTCCACTCTTTCCAAACCTGTCTCCTCCAAAATTTCTGTCATCTTCTCGTACCAACATCTGCCGGATGTGGTAAACCGTAGATGCTTCTCTACAATTTACACACCTTTGATGTATCGTTTCCATTCTTCAATAAACCTTCAGGAATGTTCATATATACTTCTTCTCTTAATGTTCCATGTAAATATGCCGTTTTCACATCATATACTCGTATCTTCATATTTCCTTGAGATGCTAGTGCTAATAAAACTCTCATAGAATCCAATGTAATCACCGGTGCAAACGCTTCCACGTAATCTATTCCAGCACGTTGTCCTGAACCGGCCACGACCAGACTGGCCTTATATCTTACAATTTCTCCTTTCCTATTCTTTTTCTTCACAAAAACCCATTAGTGCTTTAATACCTTTTTATCTTCTGGCTTATCTACTATCTTCCAAACATCATGTATTTTCATAGAATTTAATTCTTCCTCTACAGCTCGTATCCATTCTTCAGAATCTTCTGATTGTATAGCTTGCGTATATGTCGTTGGATCAGCTGTATCGTCAACCGTTAAATTAACTTCATACTCTTTCACTTTTTCTTTCTTCATTTTCAACCTCTCAGATCTTCTTACTCCTTCTTCCAATAGCTTCCATTCCCGTATTTCTATCTGTTGCTCATGTCTCGCTTCTATCTCTTTATTGCTCACTCCAGCTTTTCTACCTTTTGACCTGGAACTTCGTTCTGCTTCTCTTGAAATTCCTGCATTAGATTCTTCCTCCTCCTTTGTTTCTTCTCTTTCTTCTAAATCCTGCTCTCTTTCTTGATCAAGAATATCATTGATCTTCTCCACACCCCCATACTGCAACACAGCATCATCTTCATTTATTACATTTTCTGACATAAGTTTTAATACATCTTCAATACTTGATGCATTTTTAAGTAATTGTTTCCCCAACATACTTTCATTGAACTTCACTGCTCTTGTTTCAATTACTTCTTCTGTTTCCACATCAAACATTCGGTATGCCTTTCTACTCCTTGAGTATCCTATAAATATTCCTCTTCTTGCCTTTGGTTGCAATTTTCTTCTTTTATTTTTACTAACAAAATAATATGCCACACATCCAAATACCTTGAGGTATGAGACTGTAGGTATTATTCCAGTCCATTGTTCCATGGGTGTTTTACCTTTTAACTAGCTGCATGGTGTTATATTTTTCAAATGCGCTGCGGTCGCAATTGTTTCTGCCCAGAAAGTCATCGGTAAACCCGAATCAATCAACATTGCTCTGGCTTTATCTAACAGTATGCGATTCGTCCTCTCTGCTACTCTGTTACTTTGCGGACTATAAGGAACAGTTTTTTGATGTCGAATTCCACATTCCTTAAAAAATTCTTTAAATTGATTTTTTACAAACTCTCCTCCATTATCTGTCCTCACAGATTTTATCTTCATTCCGGTTCTATTCTCATATTCCTTCTTGAATTCTACAAAATTCTTCAATGCTTCATCTTTCAACTTTAAGAAATATACAAATATTCTTCTACTGTATGAATCCACGACCGTAAAGAAATACCTTGATCCTCCAAACGATTCCACTTCTATGGGACCACATAAGTCCATAAGTCAATTACATGTTTCGTTTTTTCAACCTTTGCAGACTCAAAAGGTTTTTGGGTCATTTTTCCTAACATACAACCATCACATATTCGGATCTTTCCAGAAGTTATATTTAATCCTCGAACCAGTTTCCCGTTATGCTTTCTTCTGACTTTCCTGTCTTCATCACAAATAAATTATCCTGAACTTTTGCTTGAATGATTAATTCATTATCTCTATTATAAATGTCTGCGTCATCTTCTTGAAAAACAATGGTGTTACCTCGTTTCATCATTGCTATCACTGATAACAAATTCGTTCGCAATTTTGGTACATATAATACATCCTTTATCTCAATATTTACTTGCTTTCCATCTTCTTGTATTGCTTTCAATTTTATGGACCCTTTTGCTTTGGCATTAATAGTTCTTCCTTCCAATGCAATCGAAATTCTTGATTCATCCACTTCTATGTCTTCTAGCCAATCCCGCCTATTAGTCATGCGTGTTGTGCATGCTGAATCTATGTTCCAGATTTCAGATTGACTTTGTTCACCTTCCTCTTTATTGAAATTCACATAAAGAGCGTGATGTTTATTCTCGCTTACCATGGAGAATGTTGTTGCTGCTTGTCTCTGATAACATTATTCTTCATAGCCTTCCCTGAACGTGAATCTTTTCCACTCTGTTTTCTCTCTTTGTTCGTGTTAGCTGCACGATGCCAGCAGTTTCTCGCAATATGTCCAAACTTTCCACATAGAAAACGACCTTTTTTGTTTTCCAGTTTACTTCCTTTTTTCTGCTGCCATTTCTTTACACGATAGGTATTTTCATTTATGTCATTACTGTTTCTTTTCAAATTTCTCCTGTTTTCTTCTTATTGCAAACATTGTCTCACTTCTTCAAGTGATGCATTCTGTTACAATCTCAGGATCATAGCCACCGACTCATAATCACTATGAATTCCTCGAACTACATGAAACTGTGACTGTAGTCAGTGTAGATTTGATGATAAGGGGGGGGGGGAGAAATTCAGTCATATACGCCCTTTATAAAAAATGTGATTATTCTGTTGTGATCTTTCTGTTTGGGAAATTTCATCCTGGGTTGGCAGATCAGTAATCAGGCCGTTTATAGTTAAGGGTTTTGTTTTTTTTTAAGTTTTTATGGTTTTTGCTTTGGTGAGCCCGTATATATAAGGTAAAAAATTATGGTATAAAAGTAGGTAGAAATAATAATTGCCTTGTTTTGTTATTAATAAAGTCATTTATGTAAGCATTGTTGTTCATATCTTCAAGCTTTGGAGGCTGAAACAATGTACAATAAGAAAACTCGATCCCATTTTTGGTGTTATAGGTTTTCGGAGAAGTTATGACAATCACTTCGTGTTAGAAAGAAAGGCAATTGTTATTGTTGTTTTTTAGTATTATGAGAATGCTTTTTTTTGTCGTTGTTGAGAGAGAAGGTTCTCTGCTATAGCAGCGATATTTTAGAACGCCGCCATATCAATGGAAAAAGTTTTCCTCGGGCGTTAACTGTAAATAAATTTAAGACTACGTGAAATATGACGAGCTATGTAATATATTAAACAGTGAACAGTGATTTGGCTCATTTGATAGCAGTTTTGTGAATTTGAATTTATGGTATGAAATCATTGCAAGACGATGATGTGTCATTCGTTTCGGCAATGGAGTGTACATGTGAAAGGCCCGCTACGTTGAGAAGTCAGCAAGCCAGATGGATGTCATACTTGGTGAGACCTTTTATGTTTCTTCTGCCCCCGTGTAATAATCATCAGGGATTCCCATATTCCTCAGTTTCTGACACTAAGAAGGAGAACGATTCCTATTAATACGTAGCAAGCTTCGGTTGTCGCTGTTTTAAGCGATTTCTGCCGTCAGTCATTCTGTTGTGTTAATAAACAGCAGCAGAAACTTTAAATGCTTTTAATTGATCAATCTTGATTAATTTGTCATGTGAGATGTTCATGAATTTATGTTGATGTTGTCTGAATATAATTTAGTGTCGAGAGCGGATGCTCACCGCTGTTAGGTCGCTGTAAGGACTGTTTGCTTGATGTGAGGCTGCTAAGAATATGCTACACTCAAGTGCAGGGTAATACGAGGGGAGGGTGTCGAGCGTCCGCGTCGTGTATTGGCTTAATAGAGTGGGGTTACTGCCTTTCTCCCCGTGTTCAATTGCTCCAAGAAATCGCTACATAAGCATGGTTAAGTGCATTGAACAATTACTTAAAAGAGAGGCATGACGCATTCTTGTCTCGCTCGTATTACCAAGTGTTACCTTATGTTATGCAAAGCAGTCTGTTTAAGGGTAACAAAGATGTAACCTTAGCAGTGAGCATCAGCTGATGTCTTATTTGGATTAGTGCACGCTATAATTGAGCACAAACGTGCACATGCGCTTAAGATTAAAAAGAGGTCAATATAATTGTTGCAATTATTTGATGGTAATACTGTTTTGAAACTTTGTAGTTTTTAAAGGGTAACTGTCCTGGGGCCCTGTAAGAGTTAAAGAGTAAGAAATAGAAAAAGGGGAACAAGTTACTTTAAGTCTAGTTGATATTTGATATTTAAATATTTGAGTTGTACCACCTTGGGTGGTACTGGGGTTTATTACTATTGTCGAAAGCTTAATTGGTTTTCTCTTGCACTATATGCTTTATTACGCTAATTTGTGTAATTATGCACATTCTGAATAAATTAAGTTTGGTTTTGAATCATGATATGTCCTCTGCTTGATTACATCTAGTCTTCACACAAGTCCCGAACCGTCGGCCCCCACCACGTCGGAGTTGGCTTTGCCTTGGGTCCTCGAGTAGGCCCCTCCCACGCACGTGGGTGGTCACAAAACACCGTTTCTCTTTCTGACATCGGGCTACCCAATGCTACACATCTACTAGTTATATTCTTAGCTCCAATAATATAACTATCTACACTTTCATTTTGTATCATCCTTATGTCTTTAATCTCTAATATCGTATAAATAATAAGATCTTCTGCTTCACCCTCGTACATTTTCTTCAATTCGTCCCATATATATTTTGCGTCGGTGCATCCAACTAATATACCAGCGTGTTCATCACTCAAGTTCATTACGATTAATCCAAATGCCTCATCATTTTTTTCTTCCCAAATCTTCTTTACCTTCTTTTCTTCTTCACTCGTTTCATCTTTAACTTTAGGCTTGACCACTTCAATAATTTCCTTGAACAATTTTCTGGTCTTCAGCACAGCATTCATTTTCATTTGCCATGTCAAATAGTTTTTACCATTTAACCATTTAGTAGATCAATTCTATTCATAGTAAAACTGTGCGAATCTGCCATCACGTTGTAGCAATCACTTGACGATGAACTTGACTTTCCCCGTCTTCTTCCACCAACTTTAGGCCTAGTTCAAACAAAGTTCTTCCTTGTTTTGTTCCGACGATTTCCACACCTGGTTCTTCACAGCAACCACACTCTGCTACCATTAATTGTTGTGCTTCAAATAAAATGAGATCATGAACCATGAAGAACGTTTTGAAATCATAAATAAAACAATCTTTTTATTCCTTCTGCTTACAACGTTCCATCCATCACAAAAAAAAAAATTTCATAATAATAATAACTCAACAATCCACTAAGCAACAACAATGTAACTCACGATCTAAAAGTCATAAAACATTTTCTTCACAACAATCATTTACCTTATTTATGAATAAATATATGAATACTATAAATTATTACATTAACAAAAAATACAGCAGAAAAGAAAGCTGTGGATTTCAAATTATAAGGATCGAGGAGTTTCATGGTTTTTCTACCAGACTCACGGATTTATTCCGAAAAGACAAATCCCTACAAGATGTAGAGAAAGAGTTTATCAATGCCCGACAGACTCGGTTGGAATCAGTGGGCACATTCATTAGTAGATTGGAAGTACTGTATGACATTCTGTGCCATGAACAGGAGATATTGCGATAAGCGTGATGCGACATTGCTGCTGCGTTTCAGACACTTTGTACACACGGTCCATTGTCGTGCAATCATGTAAGGCAACCCGACGACTTACAAAGTAGCTTTGAAACTCGCAAAAATGTCGGAACAAGTTGAGAAAAATGAAACTGAAGCAATGACAGCATCCTTCGATAATCTGGCAGCAAACATATCCAAAGATTGGAAAACCGCTTAGCCAGACTCGAAGAAGAGATTAGATTAGATCGGCTTTACGCCTAGGCAAGAGACAGAGAGATACAAGATATATAAGACACGATACAGAACAGGATGAGCACCACAAGTGCTATCACACAATATACTCATCCACAAACCCGAACAGCGAAAAAGAATAATCACTGTTTTCAATGCGGTTTGGAGGGACACTACGCCAGAGACTGCGACCAGCGACAAAACACAACGTGAAAAGCTGCACCGAAGACACGACAGCAGCCAAATGAGGCAACAGCAAAGGTAATACATATATTGGCCACGGATGATTGTTTTTACTAGAGGGAACTATAGAAGGGAAGCCAGTCACATTCCTGGTAGACACGAGAGCACAAGCGTTGTTCCTGGATGCAAAGATTGGGGAGACCTTGCAACACGCAGTGATACAATCAACCGATCTATCAAAGGTATCCACAGCGACAGACAGCCAATTCAATGGCAAGTCATAACTAACTAGCATTCAGTTCGAGGATGAGGAATACATGAAACAGCTCCTGCTCGTAATCGACTTGGACAACCGTAAGTATAAAGGCATAATTGGCCGGGACATCATTAAACAATCACAACTTTCATTTAATCAGCCACATAAAGGAGGACCTACACACACCGATGACCGGGATATAATAGAAAACGCACCTACACAACATTAACCCAGCGTCACTCGCGTGAGCGGTGTTTACACCACACTTTTTGATTTTTTTTTATAGAACTCATCATACAGTGGCGCTACCTTGTGATGACTTCCATGTATTCCAAGTACAACTGACTGGCAACAGATAGCGCCAGTATTGATCTCATTCACTTTATCGAAAGTGAAGAATAAAGCTGTGTAATCCACGCTTGTCTCACTCTGCGGTGCAAACACCGCTACGCGAGCAGTCATGTAAGTAAATTTTTGACATAAACATGATTTTTTAAAAATCACTTTATTTGTTTTTAATCTTTAATTTTATTATTTTCTTCTAATTTGTATAAGTGACCAAAAATTGAACTATCTTGAGTTCTCAAAATTTGCAAAAATGAGTCGATTATGTGTTTCCAGTTTTGTTTTGTTTTTCTATGTGATTTTTTGCAGGTATAGAAGACGCATTCTCCGCGATGATGAATTAGCAATGATTATGATTGATGAATTAAATGAAGAAAATAATGAATCAGAGCCTTTCGATGATATTGATGACCCTGATTATGAAGTAGAGAATGTAGAGGAAGTTGATTTCGACAGCAGTTCGGAGCAGTCACTCACTTTTCAGGAAATAGAGGAATTTGATGAGAATTTCGAAATATTTATTGGAAAAGATAATGAAACTTTCTGGTTTAGTAAACTACAAGCTATTCAGTCAAAAACAAAAAGTAAAAATATTATAAAAAATTCTTCTGGGCCGACAAGAAATTCTAGAAATACTGAAAAAGAAAAGGATGCTTTCCTGGAGTTTGTTTCTGTTGAAATGATTGATAAAATTGTTACATACACTAACAAGTATATTCTGATAAAATATCGTGATACTGATAAATATAGCAGAGAAAGAAATTGTAATTTTACTAACAAAATAGAAATTTATGCTTTATTGGGATGTCTTTTCATAGTAGCTACAAAAAAATCTAGTCATGCTGATGTTAGAGAAATGTGGTCTACTGATGGAACTGGCTTAGTTTTGCTTCAAGCAGCAATGAGCTATAACAGATTTCTTTTCTTGCTTCGAGCACTTCGTCTGGATGATATAAGCACTAGGAAAGATAGAGAAAATATTGACAAACTTGCAGCAGTCCGTGAATTTTACAAAAAATTTCTTGAAAACTGTAAAAAAAATTATAGCCTCGGAGAATTTGTAACAATAGACGAGATGTTGGTTCCATTCAGAGGGCGATGTGGGTTTGTTCAGTACATGCCTAATAAGCACGCAAAGTATGGGATAAAATTTTACTCCATGTGCGATAGCAAGACTTTGAGATATATTGTGGTGCACAAAGAGAGGGGCCGTATTTACAATCAAATAAACCAGAAGAAGTGGTGAAAAGATTAGTGGCTCCAATAAAGAATAGTAATAGGAACATTACAACTGATAATTATTACACAAGCTACGACTTGGCAACATACCTGTTAAAAAATGGTCTCACTATTTTAGGTACACTGAGATCGAACAAAAAAATAATACCTCCTGAGTTTGTAAGTGCACAATCAAGACTGGTTGGTTCGTCAATGTTTGGGTTTCAAGATGATATTGCTCTTGTCTCGTACATAACAAAAAAAAGAAGGCTGTTTTACTTTTGTCAACAATGCATGATGATGATAAGTTGGATCCGGAAAATAATAAGCCAGAAATAGTTATTGATTACAACAAAACAAAAGGTGGGGTAGATGCAGTAGACTATATGTGCTCCGTTTATTCAGTCTCAAGAATAACTAGGAGATGGCCAATGGCTATCTTTTATAGATTGCTCGACATTGCAGCTATAAATGCACAAAAAATTTTTTTTGCAAACAACCCGAATATGAAACCCACAAGACGACTTTTTTTGAAATCCTTAGGAAACCAGCTGTTAGAGCAACACCTAAAACAAAGATCTACAATATTGTCTCTACCAAAAGATATCACACTCTTTTTGTCACAATACAAACAGAATGAAGAAAGACAAACACCAACTCGTTCAGGGATTTGTTACTTATGTGGTGCACACAAAAATACAAAAACAAACGTCACTTGCAGAAAATGCAAAAGGAATGTGTGCAGAAATCATAGTGGTCGGGAAGTTCATTGCAATCCTTGCATGGCGGAACATGAAGAACTTGTGTAGAACATTTGTTTATACTTTGTAATAATTATTTCATTTTCTTTTCAAAATATGGTTATTATAATTTAAATTAATTTATATAATTTGTGATACTAAAAAAATTTCAATAAATGTTAAAAATAAAAAATTAAATCTAAAATTAAAAAATAAAAAATGTTAAACTTAAAAAATTAGAATGTAAAAATTAAAAAAAAGCTACGATTTTAGCATAAATTTAAAAAAGAAAGTTATAAAAGTATAATAAAAATCATTTTATGTTATTTTATCTCACTGAGTTTTTTTTTTATCAAATAAGATCACTTTTAATAAGTGCGGTGTAAACACCGCAGCGCGGGTAGTGCTGTTATAAAATTTGGCGCGAGTGACGCCGGGTTAAGGAAGATGTTTCTTTCTTTTTCCTTGCAAATGGTTAAACAAACAGGTGCAAGGAAAAAGAAGGTGAAATCATTTTATAGGGTTATGATTTCTTCTGGAGTAGTTGAGCTTATGTGACGAACCTAATTCGTCATAACGAAAGTTTAAGTGAAACTTTCATGTTTTTTATATATTTATAATCAAATATTTATATTTCACAATGGAAGGGGGGGGGGGATTCTAAACTATGATTTCTAGAACCACAAATATCTATTCACCAAGTACAATTTAGGGTTAATTAAGAAATTTGTCGTTTTATTGAGTGTTTTAATAAAGGTCTGCTATGTGCAATGATAATTTTTTTTGTCTACATTTGAATGCTCTTTCGAGGTTTTCTTCTTGTCGGAACAGGAAACGAGGGGGGAAGGCCATCTCACAATGGCCTGTTACTATAGCAAAACAGAGCGTCAGTTTTCAAAAAACACACGTGAGGGAGCGTGGAGCAGTAACACGTGAAAAGTTTTGATATGCTCAACCAATAAAAGTGCAAAATTAAAATGAGACGAGAAGAAAATACGATTTGATTTTTAGGGGTATGTATAGTTGAAGACAGATAATTAAGATATCAGTGGATGCTAGCGAGAAAGAAAGTGTGCTAAGTGGAGCTGACTTTAACAGCAGCGAGAAGCGTCCCAGCGCCAGCGGCAGCAAGCGAGACACAAGAGAAGGGTGCAAACCAGGCAACGACAGCAAGCCTGGACCTCTAAATTTCCACAGAAAAATTTTGTTCTGTAGGTTGATAGTCAGGCAGCGATATTGACGCATACTTATATTGTATGTCGGGCTGTCAGACACGGACTGGTAGTGGAATAAAAGGAACTCTGGCGGACACAGTAACGCGGTCAGCGCCAGGGCGGGAAACCAACGGCGAACAAGGCTATCATTGACAGGCTGAAGCGGGATAACAGCAGCTGAGTCAACGGGGCTACAATGGAGGTACACGGTACAGGTATAAGCCAGGCAAAGGAAGATCAATTTAAGAGCCAGTTGGGATAGCAGAAGAAAAACTCAAATAAACTGTAAGTGGACATTAACAAGTTCAATTCAACATTCATCCGGATCTACTCATTAACAGTGAACCCAACAGCTTAAGAGTCAGTGTTCAACTCAAGATAAGTACAATTTAGTTAATTGGGCCCTCGTGAAACTTATAATTGGCTAACAGAAAATGAAACTTCCAATTATTATTAAGATTTTGGAGAACCATGGTTTTAGAATTTTAGTTATTGAATTTATCTCGATTAAATGAAAGAGCATTCAACATTTAACTTTTTTTTTTCTTAGTATGCTTTACTTAACCTACTATCATTTAATGGATAGCCTTTTTACTGTTCATTATATATACACTGTCATATCACTGAATTATGACCACCTGCTTAGTAATGGGAGTAGCCACCCTTCGCCGCTGTAACTGCTACTGGGCGGCGTCGCATGGACGCAAGAAGTGTGCGGTATGTGTCCGATGGTATGGCAGTCCATTCCGCTTGAAGTGCTGTCCACAGAGCTTCCAGAGTCATAGATGGAGGGTCCAGCTGCCGTACATGGCGATCAAGGTGCTCCCACAGATGTTCGATTGGATTGATGTCTGGCGAATCAGCGGGCCAAGGGAGCACTTGAAAGTCAGTAGAGTGTTCCTCAAACCAATCTGGAAGGAGACGTGCCTTGTGGCAGGGTGCATTGTCCTGCTGGAACACACCATCACATTGGGGGAACATCGTGAGCATGTACGGGTGCACCTGGTCCGTTACGATTGACAGATAGCCAGAGGCATTCAAATTGCCCTCTAGACGAATCAGTGGACCAAACTGCTCCCAACAGAATATCCCCCACGCATGCACACTATCATCACCAACCTGTTTCCGGTCCACAGTAGCCTCCTACAGTCTCTTTTCATGGCGTTCACGACGCACTCGCCATCGCCCATCAATCTTATGGAGCAAAAAACTTGACTCGTCAAAGAAGGCGACCTTAGCCCACTCGTCTGTGGTCCAATGGCGGTGCTCACGTCCAAAGTCTATGTGTCGTTGACGATGACCCCTGGTCAACATGGGTGCAGCAACCATGCGTCGACTGTTCAGGCACATCTGTAGCAGGGTGCGTTTTATATCGACGCATGGTTGCTAGACCCATGTTGGATACACTTCTGTTGGCACCACTGTTGAATCTGGTGGTTAGTTGATGGACTGTGGCTCTCCTGTCATATTTTATGAGTCGTCGTAGGCGCCGCTCACCTCGTTGGTCGAGGCTCGTGACCTTTTACAGTGATGGCGTTGGGACGCGATTTCTGTCCCTGCTGTCCACTCTTTATACACCTACACTACAGTGGACCGTGAACAGTTCACAAATCGCGCCGTTTCAGAGATGGTGCCACCCTTGCTGCGATAGCCTATTATCATCCCTTTTTATGTCTGTTAAATCCGGACGTTTACCCATCTTGATGCTCGTGCATCTGCTGTTTGATGCACCAGCTTTAAAGCTTTCTCAGCCTGTTATGCAAATTTTGCAATGTGTAATCTTTTTTTTTTTGGTGGGGCAGCCGTAGCCCAGTTGTCTTGCTCAATGCAATGGTGGAGTTAAGCACGGCTAATCACAGGTTGGGTGACCATCTAGAATTTCCATCTCCCCCCGTGCCTCGGAGGGCACGTAAAGCCGTCGGTCCCGGCTGCTGCGACCATCATACAGTAGTGGTTAAGATATAGGGATGGTGCAAAACTCCCTCGAAGGAGTAAGTGCCACAGGTATTATAATCTACCCTCTGTACCAGATATCGATAACGATATGCAAATTTTGCAATGTGTAATCATTGTTGGGGCGAACCATGCATGTGCCTTGAAGGGGTGCTGGTTATAATTCATTGATATGACAGTCTATACAAAGTGTCCCAAATTGATGTATACACTCTTTGAAACGTTATAGCTCAGTAACGAAATGAGACAGAAATACAGTAGAATCTCGTTATTACGTTCTCCGGTAATACGTTTATCTCGGTTTTATGTTGTTTTTTTTTCCTCGGTCCCGGTCCTGTTAGTGCTATTTCTATGTTAATTTAATTCTTTAATACGTTTTGTTTTTTTTTTTTTTTACCCAACATTCAATAATATATTTCAAAAATTCAGAGTTTCATCCTAAAAAGTTAAATTGTGACATGTCATGTCAGTTGGCTGTCACATGTGTCCAACGAAAACAAGTTATTAATTGTTTTCGAAATTTCGTTTCAGTGTCATTTTTTTTTTGTTCTTTGCTAATTAAATTCATTAATTACACATTAGTGTTTGCACTATTTTCCTTATCGTTGTTTTTTTGAGGAATTGTTGCTTAAAGTTATGTTTTTCTATTATTATAAGGTTATTTGTAGCGGACGTTGTCATATTAGAGCAATGCGACAGCGTTGGCTATTGTTGAGGAGATGGCCTTGCCTTCTCAGGAGGATTCTGAGAAGATAACATCATCTCCCAACTGGGTATTGTTAAATCTTTTTTCTTAATATCCAATGCGTTGTTCTGGCAACAGAAAAATTATTATAATATGGAATTTTCTTTATGATCATGTGGTTATTGTTTCGCTGTTGGCATACAAAGTAGCATACAGCGAGCGTTTTTTTCGTTCGTGTTCAACTGGTTAGCCCTAATGGCGGGTATTTATTTAGCCCTAATCAGTATTTATTTCGTTGTTAAAATTTTTAACCTTTTAGTAACTGTATTTCTAAAAAAGTTTGTTGCAATTTAAAACCAGTTTATTTTAAAATTATGTACTTTTGCTAATGTGGCGTTTCCTGGACCTGCGGATGTTTTTCCATCCTCGGTGAACGAGGTTGAGAGGAGTCAACGACCGTGTGCGTGTGTTCGGCAACGTTTACACCCTAATAAGTTTGTATTGCTGCCATAATTGATGACATCTGGGTGAGTCAGTTTTTTTGTTCAATTGTTCTCTGCCATGGGATCTGCATGAAGAGACTGAACTAATTCAAGTAGCATTTATGCTGATAGTCAGTTGATGGCCCGTTTCCCCTACGTAGACTGCTTTCGCTGTTGCCCCAATTCTACTGTGCATGTGTGCTCTCCCTTGTTTACATCACGTACTGTTCGTTAAGAGTAGTGTGAACTTTTTTTCATGTTAAAACCTAATCTAATGTATAATGCTTTTGAACCATTATTTTATCGGGTGAGCCCCGGAATATAGGCCGATAGCTCATTAAGTCTTTGGTGCACACAAAAAGGTGAAGGAGCTGACTGTGGTGGGGGTATCTGTGCACGAGTACTGCGGTTAAGCAGCTGAACACGTGGGTAATTCCTGTTTGATGCTTGGAGTGGCCAGAAGCGTGCACGCTGCACAAAGCAGTGTTGCTCAAGTTGGAGGCAGTCACCCGAGGAGGAACTAAAATGAGTCACAGGGCGTCAGGGCATGCTTTTATTGTGCACTATGGGGGATTGTCTCTGCCAAGAGGATCGACCAGAAAAAACTATTGCCCTTTTCACAAAGCTAGGTTCCTGTACAGCTATGCAATGACGTGCATGTTGGGCGTGGCACTATATTCCGTTTGGTGTTTGTGGGCTGCACCTAGTAACATGTTAATTTGAATCTATTCTCGATGTTGTGCCTAATAGTGGATTGTAAGTGCACGTGGATAGTGTTAAGTTAGTGCGCACTTAAGATTTTTTTTTTGTTTTGCTGGATAAGAGGGGCCCTTCCAGCTCTGTAGAGTACATGGTATGAGAACTAATTATATGGTTGTTACTTTTTGTGTCTTATTTTCTATAGGAAGATTAAAGGATTTGTTATTTTTTTAATTAACTTGATCGTTCAGTGTCACCTGTCCAATCTCAAATATCTGCCCCAAACCCCTGGCAAGTGCCCCTAACCAATTCCTTTACAATATAGTAGTGGTAACAGTAGGTGGGAAGGGGGGGACTTGTCACAAAATTATTTCAAGTGTACTCTGCATTTTTCATTGGGGAAAAAAAAAAAAAAAAAAAAAGGATTCAAAAATCTGATTGGTTTTTCGTGATTTGTTCTGAACTTGACGGTGGTTTATTTGAAAAAAAAAATAGAAAACGGTATATGATTGGCTCTGCAGCCAGAGAGAGTAAAGACGACACAGCATGTGGCGCAGGTAAAAATCTAATTCGTTTTTCGTGATTTGTTCTGAACTCGACGGTGGTTTATTTAAACGGTTGTGTTTCTGTCTACAATCAATGTTTTTTTTTCTTTTCGCTTCAATCCACTACTGTCTAAAAATCATTCATTTTTTTCTCCAAATGCGTACTTCTTCCTATGCGAAGAAGAGATCGTTGAACAATGCCGGCGGGATGGCGGGTCGGACGAAAGTGATCACGGCAAGCTTGTACAACCGTTTGCGCCCTCACACAAATGTGTAATGAGAGTTATGGAAGATTTGAAACTTTATTTACTTTATGGCAAAAATGTAAGTGAAGATCTTTTTCAACTGTACACTAAGGTGAATAGTCTTGTCACTGATGATTACATTAAATCATGTAGACAATCGACATTAACAGAATTTTTTCCAGGACATAATGAATAAGCTTCTTATATGTAATGAAATGCATTAGGTACTTATTTCATGGGGTTTTTGGTCATTACTCAATAATACGTTATCACGTTAATACGTTTAAATCACTCCCTTGGAAAACGTAATAACGAGATACTACTGTATAAGGTTTGTTGTGTATGATCCAGACAGTGCTGGAAAAGCATAGCAATACGTTCATTTTTGTTAATTTGTTTATAAATCAAACTGGCAGTGAGACTTTCATTCGATGAACATAAGTGAATACTGAAGTGTTATTGAGGTTCAACGATGTTGGAGGGTTGAATTTGGTACACCTCACTTTCATGTCGATGTGATAAATTTCCTCGATCACACATTCAATCATAGATGGACAGCACAAAGAAGTGCTACGGAGTTCCCGCCTCTATCTCCCAATTTAACCCCTCTCAACTTCTACCTTTGGGGAACTTTAAAGAACACGGTATATGCCACAATCCCACAAACACTGACGGAATTAAGAGATCAAATTGAACATTCCATCAATGATATTCCATTAGCTACAATCCAGTCGGTATGTTGCTCTGTTCGACGTCGGTGTTGGGAGTGTACTGTGGCAGAAGGTGGACATTTTGAACATGTATGGGCTTAAAAAAAAAGTTTAAGGAATAAAATACAACAAACCTTATATTTCTATCTCATTTTGTTGCTGAGTTATAACGTTTCAAAGAGTGTATACATCAATTTGTGACACCCTGTATTTATATTACTTTTAATAAATGATTTGACACTTTATTAAAAAGACAGACCCTTATTTGGGGAAATTCAACTGGACATTAACTTAATTCGTTTGACAAATAGTGAGAGAGGAGGTATAAGAGAGAGTGTGTATACCGACTTGTGGTTCAAAATTAAAGTAGTCGGAAAAAGAATAACATTGAAGGGACACTATACGATCACAAAGCTGGGTATTTGAGTCATTAAGAATATAACAAGTTCTCGGTAGTTATTATAAGTAATTGTGGGACACTGACTAGTGGTGGAGTGATGCAGCCAGTGGGATCGTCAAATTACAGAAACCGCAAGGTAAGTGCTAGTAGTTACAATTATTGAATATTAGGAAAGGTGAGAGATAAGCTCACATAGGACAATGTGAGGTATCACAGAAAAAAAAAAAGAAAAATGGTCGTACACTAGTGGCCAAAAGTTTGGACCAACCAGCAATGTCAAGAAAAACTGAATTTATACGAAAACTGTTTTACACCTACAACTCTAAGTAAATATGAAACAATATTCAGGGAAGAAACAAATTTATTTCTGCATTGTTGGTTTCTTATTACCTAAAATCAAAATAAGACTGGCCAAGAGTTTGGAGCACATTTGTATAACATAAAGGGGAAAATGTATTACATCATTAACTAATGAATTATTTTGATATTTGAGATCATTTTGACTCTACAATATTTGACAAATGACCTAAAATAGAATTAAATAAGTTTTTAATAACATTTGGCTTAACAGCTTTCTGAATGGCTGCTATTAGTTGTTCTCGAGATTTGTACTGAGTGTTTTGGTAAATTTTTTTTCCGTGAGATGCCACACATTCTCAAGAATATTTAGATCTCGATTTCAAGCAGTCCAAGCAAAAGTGGAAATGTTGTTGCTCTCAAAATAGGCTTTCACAACTCGTGCAGTATAGATTGCAGGACTGTCCTGTTTCTAAATCCATGGTTTTGCTTAAACTAGACTTAGGACAAAGGGATGAACACATTGTGAAGATCATCTTTATATTGAGCTGTTGTGCAATGTCCATCTATAATGTGAATCTTCAACTTTCCGTTGCTTCCAATGCCACCCAGAATCATCACTCCACTATCACCTATTTGCCGCTTAATTCGCAGTGGAACAAGTGATTCTTTATCACAATGCTCTTCATAAGAGGCTATATTATGAAGAGCATCCAAACTGATTCGTTTTTCATCAGTAAACACAACCAATTGGAAGTCTGTGTTTTCACGCAGATGTGTCTTAGCAAACTCCAGTCTCTCCTGCATGTGTTTCTGTGTTAGTGGCAACTTTTTGGGTATAATCTCATAGGCAAAGTTCTGAGCACGTACTTCGCTGCGAATTGTTCTTCTTGAGGCAGCAAGTTGCAGATTAAGTTTGACTTGTGTGGTGTTGACTACATGCCTAGATGTAATATCACGTCTAACATGTCTCTTAATTCATGATTTGTCTCTTTGTGTCAGTGCACAAGGTCGTCCTATTTTCCAATTAACATTTTTAACAATTCTGATAAAGATTTGTAGCTCACACAGGAGATTTCAGCAACTTTTTTGAAGTGTAAATTGCTTGTTAAAATTTCTAATTCACTCTCGTTGGCCTTCAGTTAACATTGTACAATACATAATATGGTTTTAGTGCTCACCACACAACACGATGACTTGTAATATGCAAGTTATTTGCATGTTTGTGATGTTGGTCCAAACGTTTGGCCATCTTATTTTGATTTAAGGTAATAAAAAAGCAACAACGCAGAATAAATTTGTTTCTTCTCTGAATATTGTTTCATATTTACTTAGAGTTGTAGGTGTAAAATATTTTAAGTATAAATTCTTTTTTTCTTGATTTTGCTGGTTGGTCCAAACTTTTGGCTACCAGTGTATGTTTAACTTATGCTTTACACAGTCATCTGGTACAATTCTAATCATTAATTATTATATAAGAGTAGGAGTTGTGATAAAATATATTAATTAAAAAATAAATAAAACTCCATTTAATTAAAAGAAAATAAATAAAATAAATAATAGAAACAATGAAAAAAAGTCACCCAATGGATAAATGTAAAGGTTGGAGGACGAAACACAATTGAAACAAAGGTATTGTGGAGCTTATGTAAATGAAACACTGATGAAACACAGAAGAAACGAAGATCTTGTGGAGAAATGTTACACGGACACAGGGAGGCACACAGTTACAGGTGAAGAAGGTCTATGATGAAAGTTCGATGATTCATAGACACGTAGATGACAAACTTGAAATGTATTATAAAACGTTTTGTTTATTTATTATTATATCTTCTATTATATTGTTTTTAAGTGAAATTCATTCAAAAAGTTTACATACTGAAGATGGGATAAAAAATCCAATGAGTTGGGTCCCTGGATGGACCTGGATTGACGACTGCTGTATGTTGGTCGCCCCAGCTGTGGGGGGGGGGGGGGGGGAGATTGTGTTTAACTGATGGTCGCCCATCCAATGACTAGCCGTGCCTGACATTGCTTAACTTCAGAAGTTGTGTGTTTAGTGAAAGCCCACCAGGCCATGGCCTCCTCCAACAATAATTATGAATAACAATAAGCCTAAGAACAATTAGATATTAATAACAATAGGTCTAGCAGTAATGGGCGACTTGCATATTTCCCTGCACGCCCTGGTGAGAAGAACGCAAAGCTAATTTTTCCAGTTGCATCTTGGGCCGTTTGTTCCCGTTTCCCGTTAGCACTGGAGTTAGCATAGGAGTTACACTGAATTAAATCATGGTTGGTATTTACTGCTGTATACCAGGTTGCTTTAACAACAGTTTGAAGAACAAAAATGTATCTTTTAATCAATTTCCTAAAGATCCATCATTAAAAAGGAAACGGATACAGGCTATCTAAAGGCAGGGAACAAGTGGACGATATAGTCTGTTTAAGCCCACGCCATTTCACAAGCTTTGTGGAGCACACTTCAATCCATCAGGAAGGAAAGGCTATTTAGATAGAATTCCAACTCTATTTCTTTCTAAACAACCAGAAAAGCCAACAAGGAAGCCTACTTATTATGTGAAACGCCATAAGATGGTAAGAATAACTCACTTTTTTGCTAGAAATTCATAATTTAAGAATGATTAAGCCTAAATAATACTAAAGACAGGCAGGGATAAATAAATATACATAAATTTATTCATTATGTTTCAGAAATTTAACGAAGAAATAACAATCACACGTTGAAGTATTCATTATGTTTAAGAAATTTAACACTGCAACAAGATAATATAAACAAAACAATTTCATAAAAAAATCACAGATTAAATATAATTTACATTTAAATTTATTGAGAGCCAATTTAACAATTTTGAATCATGAAACCAAAAATTAGAGTTTTTATAAATTTATATGCTTATTACTAAAGGGTTCCCACAGAAAATCTGTATCTCATTTCCCTGACTATCCCTGACTTTCCCCCGACGGTCTCATTTCCCTGACCAAATCGTAATTTTTTTTAAAAAAACATGTCTCTACAACAGCTTTTCAGGCACAATATTATTTGCTTTTTTGGGCTTTTCGCCTAATTGGGGGACAACATCGGGTTTGGACTTCCGGTTTATCTGGTGGTTTCCCCTCCCCTGTTGTTGTCACATTATTATTAATAAATTATTATTATTAATAAATTAACATTATTATTATTAATAAATTATTATTATTATTATTATTAGTTGTCACATTATATAAAATTAGTATTACTATGAGTATTACGAGGCTTGTTCAATAATTTTTGGCTCCTGGTCCGTAACTGGACATATAAATGTAAGTATAGATGTCTCCAGTAAAATCTATTTCCCTGACTTTTCCCAGGAAGAGTCTCATTTCCCTGACAAATGCATGAAAATAGCCCTTCTTCCCTGACTTTCCAGAATGTGGGAACCCTGTACTAACAATTTATTTTTTGAATACTGTACTGAATAATTTAATGTTTTTGAACATTGAATAATTTTATGTTTTGGGGCTGAAAAATACTACTTAGATGAGCACAAGTAGTCTTGGACACTTATCTTAGTCGTGCCCTATTACAAAAAGTTTGCCATGCTCAGCTAAGCTGTGCCTTTCAGCCCAAAAACATAAAATTATTCAATATTCAAAGTAATAAATTATTATAAATTGTTAAAAAACTAATTTTTGGCTTCATGATTCAAAATTGTTAAATAGGTTCTCTTAATGTTTTAAATGTAAATTATAATAAACCCATCTTTTTTTTATGAATTTCTTTTGTTTATTTTGTTGTAGTGTTAAATTTCTTATACTTTATTAATAAATTTATATATTATTTAAATAAATTTAAAGTTATAGTGATAAATTAGTTGTAAAAGTCAGTAATGGAGCATTCATTTTTCTTAAGTGATAATACTCCTAATAAAGGATTCCTTGTTGAATTTTCTTATTTGTCAGTGTCATATAATCGTAATTAATATATATGGAATGATACATCTTCTACATGTTGTTTATGCTTGCAACTTTTTTTAATGTTGATGTTATTTTAATTTAAAGGTTGCAGCACCATCATTAAGTAAATTCAGACAAAATTGAATCACATGGAGAGTCCAGTTCACATAAAAGAAAATTTATGTGCATTTGTTGCTCTTTGACAACCCTCTACTATAACAGAAAAATGAACATGCTTGAGAAAATACTGTAGCAGGAATAGTAATTTAGTCTGAATATATTAGTAGAGGCTTACTGAGAATTTATTATTAGCATAAGCCAGTTTGTACACTAATATTACTATAGAAAGCTTACATTTTTTTCTCTGCATGATGATATATCCAGAAAATATTTTGCCTTCTTAAACTACACATTTATTTTATTAATGCTCATTGCGATATTTTGAACCTTTTAAATTAATCAGGTGTGGCATTTGAATATATTTGCTTTTCAGGATTAGACAATTCTGAAGACAACAATGTGATAGCATCTCACATGGAGAGTCATGAAGCATCAGATCTAGGTAATAAATGTTGAGTGCCTGTTTGTAAATTGGCTAGAAAATTTTACTAGAATATTAAATTCAAAATACAGAACAAACTTTAAAAAAAAAAAAAAAAAGAACAGAATGCCACTGAAACTCAGTATGGCTTTTATAATGACAATGTTGCAGTCTCCGAAGACATGAAGGTAACACACATTTTAGGCATCTGGGTTGCAAAGTATTGCTAATAAGATGCAACCCTTTGTAGTTAAAGATTTCTCCCCATAATGTTTTTGCCAATACATTTATAACCAAGCATGTATGTAATAATTTATAGCAGATGAAGGTTTCCAGACTGAAACATCAAATTCAAGCAATGGCTGAAGAATTACAAGTGAAACAAAGGGAACTGGAAAACTGCAAGTTGCAAGTTCAAACTAAACAATCAGAATTTGATGCAATTTATGAAAAATTTATCTCTAACTGAAGAACTGAAAGAAGCCAAGCAGACTATTACTTCTTTACACAAAACAGTAGCAAAAAAAACTTTTAGTATTGATTCTGTTAAAGAAGATGATCAAATGTTTAAAGTTTTATATAGTATTATTTACTTGAGAAGCGTGCTGATCGCTTGAATTATGTTGGTGTGAAAACAAGTGAGAAGGGTTAAAACCTCTCGAGGTCCGCAGCGTACACTGTCAAAGGAAAACAAACTATTTTTCTTGTTGTGCAGGTTGTGGAATGGTCTGCTTGTAAAAAATCTGGGATTTAGATTTGGAATTTCAGAGAGTACACTTTCAAGAATCTGCTCCACTCGGTTGGATTTTTTGGATACAATTTTAATTCAGATACCTAAATGGCTTTCAAAAGAAGCAATAGAACAGAAGATGCCCAAATGTTTCAAGGAAAGCTATCCAACCTCCAGAGTTATATTAGATTGTACTGAAATTTATACGGAAAAATCATCTGCCCTCAGACAACAATCAGAAACATATTCCCACTACAAGCATTATAATACTGCAAAGGCTTGGTAGGCACTTCACCACATAGTTTTATCACTTTTATTAGTGATCTGACACCTGGTCATCTTTCAGATGCAAACATAACTAAGCATAGCAACTTGCTTGATTGCCTCGAAGAAGGAGATAGTATAATGGCTGACAGGATTTTTGATAAAAGATCTTCTGGAATCTAAAACAGTAATTTAGAATATTCCCCCATTTTTGAATGGTCAACCCCAACTCTCTAAAGAAGATGAAGCTAAAACTAGTAAAATTGCCAAAGTACGCATTCATGTTGAACAAGTGATTGGGTGCATAAAAAGATTTAGAATTTTAAAGTTTGTGTGCCAAATATCTATGTCTCATGAGTTAAATAAAATATGGAGAGTTTGCTGTCATTTAACAAATTTCTTGAATGATAATATAATTAAAGAATAAAGTTTGACAAATGTAAGTTTTATTTATTTATTTATTTTTTTATTTACATAAACAAATTTGTTTTAAAAATTCTGGGAGAGAAAATTTAAAATAAAAATCGTCTACTTTTCCTATGCAGGATTTCACGAAGTCCTGGTCATAGCAAATTCGCTCAATGTGGATTTCTTATGAGGACCACACAACAATGTCTGCCTATTGTCTTTCACATACATACATAGCACATTGTATTTGATAAAAATAAGAGTGATTTTTTTTTAATGTATACAGGGTGTTGTTAAATTTCATGTCAAAAATGATAAGGTTGATGGAATATGCGATTCTAAGCAAAAAAGTTCATATGAACATGGGTCCGAATTTGAACGATAACTGAGATATGAACAGAAATAAAAATTGAAATAATTGGTCTTGATAAAGCAATACGTTGTGAAAAATCCTTTACTCATTTACGCGTTTCGGATAGATAGCCATCGAAGGGGTTTGAACAGAAATTTCTGATATTAATAATTTACTGGACATCATCCAAGACTATTTAAAACTCACATCAACAATAGTTGTAATCTAGTTTTAAGATCCCAATCTTTTTATTTCAATTATATTCTGAAGTGAATTTTATATCTACATCAATTGTAATCAATTAATTTGTAAAATTTAAGTGAATCTCATGCTTCCATTGATTATAAATAATCATTTAATTTATAATATTGCCATACGGACACCCCCCACCCCCCCGCTTAATTCCACTTTTTTACTTCTTTGAATGCCTCCCCCACCTCTTTCCTTCTTTAGCGGTCCTTTGCTTCTCTGTCAGATGTGGTATGTGTTTTACTTCACACATGCACGTGACACAATCTGTTTTCCCCCCTCTCTCTTTATTCCTCTCTTATACATCTAGTTATTTTTATCTTCACTATTACTTTGTCGCTCTAATGTCACCTTATTTTATGTCCATACCATTTACTTTATTTGCCTTTATTAATTATATCTCTTTCATGCACCTGATCCTTTCTTCTTAGATCTTAAATAAACTTTATTTTACTTTCCAAAATATTTTCCATTTCACCCTTCT
Organism: Rhysida immarginata; assembly: GCA_023313115.1. NCBI lineage: Eukaryota > Metazoa > Arthropoda > Chilopoda > Scolopendromorpha > Scolopendridae > Rhysida > Rhysida immarginata. Next base: position 358,985 of record JAHWFO010093001.1, on the reverse strand, counting down.
TCCTTCTCTTTTCACTACTCAGCTTCTCTCCTTCTCTACCCCCCCTCCCCCACTCATGTGTAGCTTCATCTTCTCCCTACCTCTTTTATTGCACCATATGGGTTGGTTCTTTCCAATTTGACTTCATCTTGATTTCTCATATTTCCAATCCTTTTTCCATTTGTGCCTCATTTCTGTTCAAACACTCTGTTGATCAGCGCTAGACTTATACATAAGCAGACTAAGCACGTGCTTAGGGCCCCGTTAGACTACACATGTGAATAGGGGGCCTTGAATCCTCAGAAAAACAGGATTTATACCATAATCATAGAAGGGAAGTAGTGAAACTCCGTAGTTCCTTATGTTCCACCACATGATGGCGCCACTGCTGTTTTGGCTCCAAGCTTACTTTCCTGTTAACTTTTATTTACAAAATGATAAAATCTAAAATGAATGACAACATATCAAAAATAAAATTTCAATTATGCATTTATTAAACTTTATTGCCTTTTAATAAATTTAAAACAGAATTATACTCTTAAAAAATAAATAATAGTTCAAGTATTATCAGAGAAAGAGTTCAAATATTAAGGGAGCAATTTTGCAAATTTTTTGTGTGTTTTACTTTTCACTGCATTACAAACATCTCTCCTCAATTCTCTCGCCATAAAATAAAAACTAGTCTGGATATAATACAAAATACAGGGTGAACAAAATACATTCGCTAAACAATTAAATTTCCGTGGCCACTCCTTACAGGACGTTAGTCTTTATATTCTTCATAACTTCCATAACAAAAAAGAAAGAAAGCAATTCGAGTCCTTTTCTCATGAAATTCAATTCCCTATAATGACATTAACCTTCTCAAAGGCACCATTCTTTCATTACCTTTCCCCCACTCCTCTCTCCCTCCAACCATTCTCTAATTTGTCAAGGGGCTTTCTTCCGCATCTTTTCAGTGTCTTCGGCTCCCCCCTCCCCCCCCCCTGTATATAAGACGTCTTCTAAGCCCCTATTATCACTTTCACTCCATGCAAACGTCAGTTTTTTTTTTACAGAATCTTACCACGCTGTGTTTACTTCTTTTTAATAAATTAATTATAAATTTAAAGAAACATTTTGTGCACCATAATCATGATATGAGAGTCCTATGATTATGCATCTATTTGACTTTTTTTATTCAATTTATTTTTTTAATATACTTACTTTCATTAACAATTTATTTAACTACATAACAAAGAAAAAATAAATAATATTTGTTCTGCAATATGTTTTAAATCAAATTAAATAAACGACCCAAAATGCAAAACAATTCCTGCGATTGGAGCCAAATCTGCAGCAGCGCCACAGTTTCACAAAACTCCCGCGGAGACAATTTCGAGTGACTGCACACTTTAATGTTCAGTTGCAATTTTTTCTACAAATATCCCATCAAAAATTGTAAAGTAAATTTTTTAGAATACTTTAACTCTAATAAAGAAATGTATACAACAATTGGTTTCAGATAAGCATTAAATCTTCAGTAATAAAAAATTATTTTCTATGTCAATGTAAAAGCATAAGGAAGTTTCACTACTTCCCTTCTATGATTATGTTTATACTGAGGAAGGAGTGCAGTGCTTAGGGCCCCTAAAGATATTAGTCCGGCTATCTAGCCAAAACGTGTAGGTGAATAAAGGATTTTTCACAACATATTGCTTTATCAAGACCAATTATTTCAATCTTATATTCACAGCAATAATAGACAACATGAACTTTAATCTTGTCAAGAAATAAAAATGCTGCCACTTAGATGAATAAAACAGATTTTGAATCTTCCATCACCTCTATCATTTTTTACCTGAAATTTAACACCACCCTGTATAAAACAGATTTTGAATCTTTTGTTAGACAGAATTGTTTGTTATTTTTTTCCAAAAAGTCAATTGTTGAGTTTTCTAATAATACAGGACATTTTATTTCAACCAATCCATATTGATGAGTGTGTTAGTTATCAAAAATCAATCCATCTGGGCTTGGATGCATTATTAAACCTGTCTGCTCCTGTTCAAGTTGTACATCCATACCTTTTTCTTTTATCTTTTCCAAGTATGCTGTAAGTGCTACAGACTCATTCAATTGTCCATAATATGGAAATCTGTCTGGTTTCGTGGTGGCACGCATTCTTGCTAGTGTTTTGAAGTCCGTTGACGTGATTCGTTTCTTGCGTTCCTTGTGCCATGCCATAGTTTTAGATTGTCCTCGAGTTTCAAGCTCTAATTTCTGCAACACTTCTTTTGTTTGCACTATATGCTTGTCGTAGAAAGACCGCATATTCATTTGGCAACAGCATGCATGTGCTTCTATGGCTGGAATGTTTTCAATGGCAGACAATGGCAGACTATCTGGAAGTAGAATGGATGTGGAGTGGTTATTGCTGAAAGTTGAGGATGATGATGCCTTAAGATCAGAATTGATATATTTTAAACCATCTAACTTGATAAAATTGGTAGAGACTTTACAACACAACAAAGGGAGAACAAAGAAGGAACATTCCAGGTACTGGACACTTCAGTGCATGAAATATCTTCTGAATGGTCTCCAAACCAAGTTGTAACATGTGATTCAAATAGAAAAGAACACTGCCAACATGTTTACATACACCCAAGGCTCCTGCTTTACAGTTGCAAGTCCTACGAAGCACGTCTGCAGTCACTGCATCAATTCACACATGAGTATCATATGACGAAGAAAGTTTCATTGAAGGAAGCACTGAGGCCTTTATTTCAGTATTTTTTATCCTCATTCATGGATAAGAAAACTTTCTTCACATGACCAGAAGGGAACATGATGTAAGCAGCCCGCTTGTGTTTTCTACATCCATTTGCTCTCCTCACCATATGTTTCTCAATCTGCGTTTGTGAGAAGTTTTTTGGAAAACTGGAGAATTCTTTTGTCCATACCATTTTCTGAGAAGAAAATGCTGCCTATAAAAATAATATTATATTATTTTTCTACTACTGCTACAAACAATGATTTTATAAGTCTTTTCGCAAAGTATGTAATTTTTTTGAGAATGAAAATACAGTAAACTCCATGTAATTCGAATCAAACAGACCAACAAAAAAATTTGAATTAGGCTATAATTTGAAGTAGGTCATACTTAAACACAGCAGCCAAAAAACCGCCCAAAAAAAAAATTCCTTACAAATTAAATGAATCTATGGTACCTTGTAATAAATTGTACAGTATTTTGTGTTTCAATAAAAAATTCAGATATATATAAAAAAGGATGTTTGTGGGTTTGTGGGATTGTTTGTTTGTGGGTTTTCTTTTTTTATACAAATCTACAGTTTTATTCCGATCTCGATGAAATTTTGCATACTTGATCTTTAAAGCATGAGGAAGGTCACTGTCTACCTCAGATTTCAGAAAAATAATAACTATCGATAAAAAATCGATATTCATGGTTATGGCAGGGCATATTAATGAGAAATATCTCATGACCAACAATGCAAGGCAAAGTTTGTGCAACAATAGTTATCAACAATGGTATCAACACGCAATTCACAAACACTCTGCACGGACCAACAATATAAATCTCATGACCAACAATGCAAGGAAAAGTTTCTGCAACAATAGGTACGAGGGTGGGCTGAAAAGTAATGCCTCCATGGCTGTAACCGATTTTCAAAATTCTTTTTGTATCTGATACTCACATTTCTCCTCTATGTAATGCACTATTCACTTT
>JAHWFO010093001.1:310605-355266 GCA_023313115.1 Rhysida immarginata | reverse complement strand
AAAGTGAATAGTGCATTACATAGAGGAGAAATGTGAGTATCAGATACAAAAAGAATTTTGAAAATCGGTTAAAAAATAAAAAAGTTACAGCCATGGAGGCATTACTTTTCAGCCCACCCTCGTATCAACAATGGTGTCAACAAGCAATGCACCAACACTAGGCAGGGATCAACAATATACAGGTGAATACAAAAGTCTGAATCCCCAGTTTTATTTTTTGAACCGAAGCAGATATGTCAATTTTGATGAATCCATTGAATAGGAAGTTGTAGGTGGCCTATCCCATGGTGCACTTTTCATCATCCCAAATATGCAAATTAGGACACATTCAAAATTTATCTCAAAAACAGTAAGGGATAGAGAAAAAAACCCAATTGCAAATTTGTTCAGCATAAAAAAACAAACAAAACAAAAAAAAACCCATCCAAATCGGACCAACCAATCACCCACAATCACGTATCATGTTGACCATTTCCGGAACAGTGTAGCTTGCCATCCTGGAATTGTTCTGTCTTCTGTGTGCTGAAACATGCCTTTTATTTGCTTTTCCGCATGAAAGTGAATGTGAGTATGGTAATTTATGTTAATTTTTTGATTTGCATGCTTTACATAGTGGAAATATCAACATTCAGTTTTCCTTGTGCAGTGTGACTGTTTGCAAGTGTGACGTCATTGTGGGTGATTGGTTGGTCCGATTTGGATGATTTATTTTTTGTTTTGTTTGTTTTGTTGGAAATTTCAATTTGTAACAATGCATAGAATTCCTGTTATTCAGGCTTTTCTTAGAAAAGAGAGTTCTTAGTACTTAACAATTTCTTGAAAATCTTTAAAAATTATCAATAACTGGAGATAATAGAGAGTTAGCAGACAATTGAGAAAGAGTGGAAAGACGACAGAGGAAGCACTCCTTTAGCTCCGTGCTATATTGAGCAAATGGTAAGCATGTCAATAGAAGAATCGGTGATCGCTAAACTACACAAAGAGATGAATGGCCAAGTTTTGATTCAAGACATCGAGAGAAGAAAGGGAATTGCAACAACATCAAGTGTACATCTAAAGTAAGATTACATGATTAAGAAATTAATTAGACTAGCACTCCTTGGAGAGGTCCATCCATTGTGAGCCTTTAAAAATTTTTTTTTCAAATTTTCATTGAGAATTTTTACTGTATCAATTCTAAGTTTTTCCATGTGTTTAGTTTTAAGATATTGCAAAATTTAATAAAAAAAAAAAAAAAGTCCGAGCCAGGGCGGGGTTATCACCTAACTTATTTGGTAGCACATCAGATCCAAACATTTTCTAAAAAAACATTTTGCTATATTCTGTGGGAAAGTGTATATTTTGGAAACTGAGATGCTGATAATGCGACGACTGAACGTCCGTTTCCAAGAATTATTGATAATGAGCATAAAGTGAAGATGCAGTGACAGAACATTAATAAGGCAGTGTCTACGGAATAGGCATAGGAGTCACGCGTGTCTCCCTTGAGCTCCCTATCAAACGTCCAGACAACTGGCAAAAATTTATGTGTCTGGAAAGGAAAGAGAAAGAACGAGTATTGGTCAGAGAAACTCTCTAACTAAATAACTGAACAATGGGAATTTCGAATAGAGCAACAGGGTATAAGAGCTTCTACGTCAAGGGTAAGAAAAACTTGAGTCTAAAGTATCTGGTGATGCTCCGCAGTGGTGAGGCAAGTCAAGAAGAGTTTAGATAAAGTGCCGGTATATCACCTAGAATTACTGTTTTTCGTATTTTTAGTAGAATGGATAATCCCTTTGCTCTGTGTTGTATTGATTGAGTTATTATTTAACCAATTGGGAGTTATAATTTAATTTTTTGAGATTGTTCTCTTTACCTACAAGTGTAATTATCCCAGGCAATGCCAGGTAACTCTGCTAGTAAAAAATAATTAGGTACTGGCAAGATTTTAAGCTATTGTGGCAATATGAAATTGTCTTTACAGATTTTTTAAATAAAAATCAGTGTGGATTTTTTTCTCTTTATTGTATTTATTCATTTTATTCATAATGTACCTTGTTCTATTTCATTACTTTATTTGCTCACCTTGTTTGCTTGAATTTCAATGCGTTTGTCTATGACCAATTCTTTTAGATTTTAAGAAATTTTAGAGTTTTACTTATTATCTTACTTTCGTTTGCTCTTTGTATGGAGTTCCCGCCTTTTCGTTAAATAAACCTATTGGGAGGGGGAGAGCACGCTCTTCATTGTTAAGCTTCGGCGTCCCCACGAAGAATGAAGTGAATGAACGATAGTTCTTAACGGTTTCAAGTGCCTACAAAGTGCTCGTCAAATGGGAACTCCTTTCTCCTTTGAAAACTGTTGGGTTATAGAAACCTTCGTTGTCTCTAAATTAGCGAGCGAACAGATAACGACACACAATGTAATGGTTTGTTAAGGAGCTTATATCGCAGTGGGTCTGTGATAAGACACAACGCAATGGATCATTAATGAGTACACTTCGCAGTGGGTCGGTAATAACGACACACAACGCAATGGTTTGTTAAGGAGGTTACATAGCAGTGGGTCTGTGATAAGACACAACGCAATGGTTTGTTAAGGATATTACATCACAGCGGGTCTGTGAGGACCACACACAACGCAATGGATTGTTAAGGACGATGCAATGTATGAATCGTGAAGGAACATCATTACGGATGTTGAAGGCTCTACAGCAAATGTGCTCACAATTGTAGCGGAGACAGCCATGTGCAAACTGGCAATTTACTACAGTGGCTTAAGCTATCAATGGAGTCATGAAAGGACGCTCTTCTAATCTTCATGACGGTTATATCTTATTCAATGTCGATAACAGTGGCATGGAAAGTTCTCCTGCAACTTCGAAGAAGGAAGATGCTGGGCAAAGCACCACCGAACGTCAGATCTAAATTCGCCGTGCCGTTTCCCTTGACCTGGAGTGGGGGAGGAGCTGCGCAATTCGCCGTGCCGTTTCCCTTGACCTGGAGTGGCTCGGTAGTATGCGGCGGGATTCCCCGGTGTCTTCGGCGGCGACAATCAACGACGAAGCGACGTCAAACATGTGTCCAGTGCTTCACTTTTCTTCAGAGAACTTCGCAGCGTAAAAGGATCGCTCTACATTCAGCGCAGCATGAACTCAATGTAAATACAAATAAGTGCACTACAATAGTTCATTTGTTTCACTTTTATGCATTTAGTTATAAGACTCTTTTAAAGAACAGTCTAAACCCTATCACGTGGTTAATTTTTTGAGTATCGTCCCCTCCTTGAGCAAACGTTTTCTTTTTATTTATGTTTATTTAAAGTTAAACTGGTGAGCTTATCTAGGGAGTTCTTTTTGTATTAAATTCAGATGGTTAAGATTTACTTTATCTGATTACATTCATCCCGAGATACTTTTAAAGTTCAAATTTTGATTTTCTTTGAAAATAAAAGAGTTTCTTAATAAATACAAATTTGGCCTCTTATTTTTCATTGAGAACTAAGTTTGGAGACATTCTGTAATGAATAGTATTTCCTTTCTCCTGTAGAGGAGGTCATATCGTAGAAGATTCACTACACGACACGAGTAACAAACGGAGATCAACCTTATCTCGTAGTTTAAAAGTGTTAAGCCTTATTCAGTACTCTGATTGCTTAATGATATGTCTCCACGCTTGATCACATACATATATATAACATGTCATGCAAAGAGACAGCAATGCATAGGTAATTAGAATACATCAGATGAAAAGGTAATTGGTTCTTGTGATAAGGATTTTTCTTTATAACGCCACAAAGAGAGTGAGAGATATTGCTCCGAGTGCCTGTGACTTGGAATCATCATAGTAGGTTTTCAACCCGTGATATAATTAAAGAGCTTCCGTAATATCACACTATCGAAATGAAAAACAAAGTTAATTGAGAGAGAAGATATACCTAAAAACTGTGAAGGCTACTTACAATTTTGAAGACTTCAAAAATATTTATCCCTGGTCTTTCTTGTGTGTGCTGCTAGAGTCCTTATGATACTGGGCATAACCCCTAATTTATCTGCTTATATATACTTTAAGCACCAATGGAAAGCTAGCGCCAAATCTTAAAATCAGATTGGCTACTGTATCCAGTCTGGCTACTGGATAATCCAGTAGAACAGCATTCGGCCAATTAAATTTTTAATAGCACAGTGCTTGTTCAGAACAATCTGGCAATTTGTCACAAATTATTTTTGGAATAAGTATGACATTTGAATTAGGTGATGAAAAATACATTAGTGTGTATGAAATGTACTTGATGATTGATTCGAATTGGGCGATAATTCGAATTATGCAGTAATATTTTAAAGTAAATGTAAAGGATTACAAACGTTCCTTGCAATTTAATTGATTCGAATCATTGCAGTTAGGATTCGAATTTGGCGGATTCGAATTATACGGAGTTTACTGTACTGCGTTTTTACATACAGTAGAGTGTTGATTATCCGAACTTATTAAAATCAAGGTACTTAGGAAAATCGATTTTTTTTTTTTTTTGAGAATGAAAACACTGCTTTTAACAAGAGAAGAAAGTTATTATCCAAACTTATTAAAACCAAAATAGTTCGGAAAATTGATTTGTTCGGATAGTCAAAACGGCATACATTCCTGAAATCATAAGAAAAAAGCATAGCTATACTGTAAGCCTAAAAATTTTCAAAGGCAATTTCAAATGTATATTCGTGTATGAATTAAATATCATTATGGACATACCGTAATTCTTCTACTATAATGCGAATTTTTTAGGCCTAAAAAAGCATCTAAATTTGCTGGGTCGTATTATACAAGAGGATAAAAATCACCCCTCCGACGACTGCGGCCGGAGGAGATTTTGTCCTGATAACATTACAGTATATTATACATTAATTACATTGCATATTCAGTGTCCAGTTCATTATACAATAAATTAATTCACTTTTTATTCGAATTTCTCGTCGCCAACATCTAACAACATCGAAAATAACTTCTCCCAAATATCGATACTTCTAAATAGGCCTACTTCCAAACTGCCTCGAACCAAAGCCTACAAGAAAGCTTATGCAGTGAAAATATTAAACTGAATAAAGATTACTTGTCTTTTTATTAAGAAAATTGATGTACTGTTGTGTTTTTTTGTTGATGTGCAAGTAAGAAAGCTTTCCATATCAATATAGGGCTATAAACTTCCAAACTGCCTCGAAGTTGGAAAGACCTGTTCGAAGACACAGATGAATCAGATTTTGAAGGTTTTTGAATATTAAATATCCAGACTATTTAAAAATAAAGTTTTTTTTTTGTATAAGTTTGCACATTTTATTTCTCGCAAGGAGTCAAAAATGGGGGTCGCATTATACAAGAGGATAGGATTTTTGCCGATTTTTTGGGCCGAAAAAGTGGAGTCGCATTATACAAGGGGTCGCATTATAGTAGAAGATTTATGGTAGTTGATGGGTTTACAATTTTGTAGGCTGAGGAATTTTTTTTTTTTTTTTTTACGATTTCAGATTAATGACGTTCTACTGTTTACAAAATTATAAAAGAATGTTATCAATATAAACCAAACCTACCTTCTACAAAATCTCCAGTAGACTGCTTGAAATAAAAATATGCTGCTCAAACAGTAATATTAGAATCAGTAGATAGTAAGCTCTAGTTCATAAGTAAATTACCAGCAAGCACCTATCACATTAGTGTCAAACTAGAACAAATTTTCCAGCATGCTTTGTGTGATGTCCTCTCACTAGGAGGCGATATCTTGAAACATGCAAGTCACGCATTAGCTACTGAAAAAATTAGCAATGATAACAATAAAAGCAGATAGGAAACCACTATTCCACAAAAATGGATTTATAAAACTTGTATGTATAAGGGTCGTACAAATGAAAACGAAAATTTGTGTGGGAAAAAAAAATGTATACGATTGTAAGTTTTTGTTTTCAATAACTGCGAAACCCCATGTGCAAATTGAACAATAGGTTGCAAGTGTTGTATCACGTGAGAAAAAACGACAGCTCATGCTTCGAAGCTCTGCGAGTGATCACTTCCTCCAAACAACAAAATGGAGTCAACGAAACAGGAACAGAGAGCAGTAATTCGTTTTTTGACATTTGAAGGAGTTTCAGTTTCAGAAAAGAGTTTCAGTATGCAGAACATCTATGGAAATGACTCCCTAACCTTCACTCGTGTTTGGGCATGGAGCAAGAGGTTTCCGGAGGGACAGTCATCACTGCAAGATGATCAATGACCTGGACAAGCAAACCGTGCCATCACGAACGATTCCAAAGCCAAAATTGAGGCTGTCTTAAAGGAAAATAGAAGAGTGACAATCGATGTCGTGGTTGCTAAAACTGGTCTTAGTCGTGGAACTGTTCACTCCATTATCAGGAACCATCTGCACTACAGAAAAATCTGTGCACAATGGGTCCTGCATCATTTGACATCAGAACAACTTGGAGTTCGAATGGCCATGTCCCTGCAACATTTGACTCGCTATGAACAGGAAGGAGAGAGTTTTCTCAACAGAATCGTTACAGGGGATAAAACTTGGTGCGTTCTTTTCCAACCCGAAAGCAAACGTCAAAGTTGTCAATGGATCATTATGGGTCACCACTCCCGAAAAAAATCTAAAGCAACGCAAACAGCACGGGGAAGATGATGTTGACCGTGTTTTTTGATTGCAAAGGCCAGATTTTACTGGAGTTTCTTGAAAAAGGCATCACAGTTAACACACCACGACATGGGGAAACATTGAAGGCACTGCGCGCGGCCATCAATTGCAAGCATCCTGGACTTCTTACAGAAGGAGTGCTTCTTCTCCGCGACAATGCGCGTCCTCACATCTCGAAAGCAACGGCAGACCTCATTAAAAAGTTCAACTGGGAAGCAATGCAGCATCCACCTTATAGCCCTGACTTATCCGCATGTGACTTTCACGTGTTTGGGGATCTCAAGAAACATCTGAAAGGCCGCAGGTTTAAGTCGGACGATGAAGTGAAGGAAGAGGTTTTGGAATGGTTGCACACACAGCCTAAAGACTTCTTCCATAAAGGAATTACACGCCTTATTACACAGTGGGATAAATGCCTTAACGCATTTGGAGAGTATTTTTAAATTCCTTGTATACACTTTAGATAAAATAAATAATTTTCGTTTTCATTTGTACGACCCTTATACATTTCAGAGCTCTCTATCTCCTTCATCAGTGAGAAACAAAAAGTGAAAGTAACAGACAACAAGGCTGCTATACAGGGTAGTAACTAACCATACTGCAAACATTCAAGGAGTGTTTTTTTGAGTTATTTTAAGAATCTTTTGTTCTCAGACTGCCGATTTGTTTCAAAGATTAAGGTTTTTTGACAAAAACAATATTGATTATCAACATTGTGATAATATCAGTACCTTATGCTCGGAGCATTATTTCCAGTTTTTATTTAATAATTTCTTGTGTGCTCATCAACTTTTCTGATGATTTGGAAAAGTAGAATTCCCGATTTGCAAGCTGGGTGCCTGAACTGTCACTGGGCCTTTATCTTGACTACCTTGTTGTCTTTAAGAACGCCTGGTGACATACACCTTGCTGTACTGTGTTCATGATGACCCAATTCGTAGATGCAATGAGCATGATACTCGAGGTTCCTGGTTCGAATCAGGTCGTCGAATTTTTTCTTCCATTTTTTCTGATAATATCATTACCTTATACTTTGAGCATTATTTCCAGTTTCCATTTAATAATTTCTTAAATTTCTGATTACTAAAAAAGGCTCTTTTCTGCGCTCACTACAAAGTTAGTGCAGATATTGAAAGCACTATCAATTTACCTGTTAGTTTACATAACTCCAGTAGAAAATGTAGAAGATTTGAGAAATTGGATAATTGATGGGGGTATTTGGGTGTAATTATAAGAAACAACCCTGGTGTTTTTGAAAGGGGTCAGCAGTCAATGAGGAGAAGAGGAGAAGACTGAATTCGTGCATCCTAGCTGGTGGTGCAATAACAACCCCCCCCCCCCCCCCGAAATGAAATTCTGGGCCCTGATAACAATGGTGACAATCAATTGGAAATGAATGGCTTTTAAAAACTCCATTGTGATCATTCACTTTCAACATGAATACTACCTTAACTATAGTGCCCGGCACGAAAGAAAAAGGAAACTGGCGCATGCGTAAATGAAAAAACCTCGTTCAACCAATAAGAAACGAACAAGAAACGGGGTATTACTTATTCATGGCATCAGTAATAAGTCATGCCCCGTTTCTTTTCCCTTTTTGAGTGGCTGAATGAGTTTTTTTTTCATTTACGCAAGTGCCAGTTTCCTTTTTCTTTTGTGCCGGGCACCATAAAGATAACAGCCATTTATTACTTTTGAAAAATCTCCCATCTAGCTGCCATTTATTGTTCGATTTTCAATTTTAGCGTTTGCAATAACTTTTGATTTGCACAATGGCTTCCAGCCAAAGCGAACTGTTGCCGAAGCATTTTCTTCATCATGTGGACATAAAATTAAAGTTGAAAGATGGAATAAAAAATTAATGAAAAAAGTGAATTCTATATGCGGTTTCATATGTATAGCATGTCTGCATTCATCGTAAATATCCTGAGATGAAAAATTAAAAGGTAAAAAAAAAAAAAAAAAAAAAAAAAAAATGAATGCAGCTGTGCTCAAGAACGTTTATTGTGCAACCATGAATGAGTATGGTGTATAATTTTTATATGGATTCAATTGCTGATGGATTATACATTATTCTTAGAGATAACCATTTTGTGACATTAGAGGAAATTTGTAGCAGCTGCTACGAAGGATTAATATCATCATAATCAACACAGCCGAAAAGCCTGGATAATTTCTCAATGACTTTAAGATAAATGGATTGTTTACCTTCCAAGGTGTCAAAAAATTGTTTTAATGATTAATATAAAAATTTCATAAAAAGATGTGAAAATAACTAAATGAAGTGAAGAAATTGTAAATATTCTATACTATTATACAGGGTGCAGCAGGTATTTGAGAACAAAACAATGTCCGCAGGTAAAAAGAGCAGACACTTAGATACCACAGAGCCTTTAATACATATTGTCATTGGATAAAACCACCGTCCATCGCAATGACAGCCTCCACACGCTGTCGGAACCACTGAGAAGGCAGCAATGAGGTGGGCCTTCTGGATTTCTGCCATTGCCTCCACAATAGCTGGCCTGAGAGCTTCAACGGTGTTGGGTGGATGCTTGTTGGACTCCCCCCCCCCCCCCCCCCACCCACCCTCCCCCCCCCCCCCCCCGCCCGGGGGCCGGGGGGGGGGGGTCACATGTTAGCAGGGATGTGGTCGTGAAGATTCGTGGTCATCCATGCTTGGGTGCTGTGGGCCTTATGACATGGAGCTGGGGGGGCCACATGGTTGTCTCGGACATGAACTGTCCCCTCCGCAACACATACGACTTATAACAAAGGTCTTCATGCACCACACATCGAATGGTCGTCTCATTAACCTGCAGCTCCCTCCCGAGTGCCTTTATGGACTTCCCAGGATCCTCATTGATTGCAGCTTGGACAGAATGCATGAATTCCGGCGTCCGGATACAGTCAGAGCACCGACAATGTCGTTTCCCTGTGGAAACGGTTGGCAGATCACCACTGGCAGCGTCCAGTTCTCCCCAAACTTTGAACATGAATGAACGGGCGACTTTCAGGAATGCACCAATCTCAGAGTCGGAGTGTCCTGCAGCCAAAGAGACGATGACAGCATGTCCTATCATTTGCTGGGTTATCTTTAGATCCACCATGTTTATCTGCCTCATTTCGGAATTGTTAAATAGTATGACGTATTGACTATTACGTTATTCTCAAGTGTTCTCAAATACCTGCCGCTCCCTGTATAAAAGAGAGAGCAAAATTGTACACTCATTCATTCATTCATCATGAAATCTCCAGAACTATGAAGCCTACAAACTTGAAATTTGACAAGTATATTTCGCTTGGCTTCTAGGTGCTCGTTAAGAAAGGATTTTATTTTTTATTTTTTCCTTTCCATAGTAGTTTATTTTTAAAATTCAATTTACCTAGAACTGAATGGGTTTTTTGCCAGCGTTAAAAAATTATGATGTTTGCTTTGTTTATTGAAGACTTTAGTGATTGTTTAGTGAAGCAGCATCAACAATGATTGCAAGTCTTTCGCACGGGAATACAATCTATCTTTTGTCTGAATGGAATTTTTTCCAGTGTTAATAATTGTTACGTAGTTGTTTGCTTTGTTTAATGAAGACTTCTGCGATTGTTCCGTGAAGCAGCAACAACAAGGACTGCAACTCTTTCACGCAGAAATACAGTGTATCTTTAATTTTCCTTGTTATTACTCATATACATGTTTATTACTCAAAAACTATTACAGATTTTAACGTGTTTTTTTTAATCACAAAGAAAAACTCAAAAAGTTTCTTAGCATGCCTTAATAAATTTCAATGTGGCCCCCATTTAGCGAAAGGACGTCAAAGCGAAACTCGATTTTCCCCCCACGTTCGGGATAGCATTTCGGGGGTGATTTCAGCTATTGTTTCAATTATTCTGTTCTTGAGAGTTTCAATGTCATCAATGTTGGTCTTGTACACTCTGTCTTTCACATATCCCCAGAAGATAAAATCCAGAGGGTTCACATCGGGTGAGTGAGGGAGCCAAGGGATTGGCCCATCCCTTCCAGTCCATCGTCCTGGAAAGTTTGTATCAAGGCACTGCCTAACTTGCAAGCCCCAGTGAGGAGGTGCTCCATCTTGTTGGTAGACTATGTTGGGCTGCAGTTCTTCCACCTGTGGAATCGGGTAGTTCTTCACCATATCTAAGTAGGTTGCAGCGGTAATGGTGTCTTCAGTGAAAAAGAAAGGTCCGATTACTCGATCATGCATTAAACCGCAACAAGCATTAACCTTTGGTCTGTCGAGTATATCGTCCCTTAGAATGTAGGGGTTTTTTGAGCCCCAAATGTGACACTTGTGTTGGTTTACTGCTCCGGAAGTATGAATGTTGCCTCATCGGAAAACAAAATGTCCTCAAGGTAGGTGGGATCATTGTCGATTTTTTGGAGCATATCCTCAGCAAACTTCTTGCGCTTCAGTCGGTCATCTGGCTTCAGTTCATGCATCATCTGGATTTTGTAGGGTGTAAGACGAAGGTGGTGCTTCACTGTTTTATGTACGGATGTCACTGGCATATCCAGTTGACGAACCACCTGGCAAAGTGATTTACGAGGACTACAATCAAACGCCTCCGTGACCTTTTCTACTCTCTGTACCCTTTTTGTGTTGTAGCGTTTCCCCATCCCCTCACTTAGCGAGAATAAACACACCGACTATAAACAGTGCTGGGAAGTGGGGTTGCTAAAGGTTCGGAACCAGAAGGATGGGTAAACATTGACTCAACACTACATTCGATGACTCACAAAACACATTTATTCAACAGTTTCCTGCTGATCTAGATACAATAATAAACAATGTGAATCTCTAATCAGCTTTAAACATTTAAACACGATGGGGCCCCATGAGCTACTAAATTAAAACCAACTTTCGCGCTTAACATATACTGAGCGATGCTTTATCTAACAACATATTGGCACTCCCATTTTATCTTAACATTGCATCCACTACGTCAGTGGGTGCAATGCTCCATATCATGCTTTATATTGCGACCAGATCAGGAAATTGCTCCCAGAGCTGTAGAGCCCTTGCCATAGCGTCGCACCCCCACTTAAATATTCTTTGTCGTATATACGCTCTCTGGCGCAATGCACTTCCTTTAATCGAACATAGCAGGAGGGAAGTACAGAAACCCCTCTTGGTGGATGCAGACACTTAACCCAACAGCCACTGGCGAGGTTCTGAGGCCTACAACTACTGTGCAGGATGCTTATGCCTGCATTCGAGTGCAGAGTGGCCAGAACGATTTCCCCGTTTCGCACGCATTTGCCATGATAATTGCACAACTAATTATTCACTGACTGGTGCTAAGGGTGCTTTTAACTAAAAAACTTAATGTTAATTTTACTCTTAAGCTTATAACCAGTAAGCACAGCATTCATTAGTTTTTTTACAGAAGTCCGACGGCGGAAAGTTTTTATCAAGAGGGGACTATTGAATACGCAAAAGTACAACGTGAGGGCGTTGTGGCTCCTTTCGGAATCTTCGATGGGAGGCTCGAAGACTCAGTGTCTACAGAGTTCGCTACCTCCTCGGAAATATGCCACTCTTGGCGTCAGAAATAAATAGTACAGTCACTCACCAATTTTTGACATTCTTCATCACCTTTATCGTAATTAACTTCGGTGTAAAACATCTTGCTCCAAGTACGAAATGAGTTGCTCCGGCTGGTTGTCATTCCATGTGTATGTTATGCATTACCAGGCGAAATTCCAACTTCTAAAATCCTTCCTTCAGCAGTTTTACTTATTCCGTGCGTCTTATACGTGCATAATTCAACAGTAGAAACTAAACTCTTGCAATTAATAAACTTAAATTTCAAGAACTACAATGACTAAATTTCTACTGGCTACACGTTCCAAAAACGTAAACAACATGTCTGCCATAACATAATTCCGTTCAGCTTCAAAAACGTCCGACTCATACGAAAACAAAAACCGAACTCTCCTCAACAAAACTAACAACATAACAACACGCAATTCCACGCATTTCCAGAATTTCTACAACAATTCACTCTAGAGGCTGAAATGTTCTTTTAGGAATCGCTATCAACAATCCCAACTCCTTACAATGATCAAAACAATAAACGCGTTTAATCTACGATCGCAACAATCACATTCACCCATCTAAGACACACGAATGAATGAGAAACAACACAAAGAGTAATTTCTTCTATTAAATAAAACTTAACATACAACAACGGCAAACATACGCAAATTAACACACAACAACTGACTCAGCCCCCTTCTCTCTCTCTCTTGCAAGTTGAACAAAAAAGAAAAAAAAAAAAAAAGTCACTACCCAGATAGCAGAATACTACATTACTCAATAACATTTTATTTACAATGATCGTAGCCTCCATACAACCAACTACAATTTATAATAGTTGTTAGAATGTAGAGCGGTTGGAAAAACACAGGAAGAATGCAGTGAGCAAGTTAATAACACAAACCTCTTGACTTCACAAAACTTTCATCATTTTTTTTTTTTTTATATCATAACATCGTAACCAACGGAGATACAACAATTAACAAAGTAATGCTTTTAATGCAACAGCAAACCATTATTAACTTCATATTAACAATAGGATTTTGTTTGATTCCAACACCCCCCCTTCAAACACATCCTATTTAACTGATAATTTCCACTAGTCCCAGTTGCCCGCGTTTCATGTTTGTTTTTAGGGAGAGCCTTCGTAAAAATGTCCGCAACCATATCGCCAGTTGGCAAGTAGCATACGTTAACCTGTCCTTCCTTAATCATCTCTCTGAAGTAATGATGACGGATGTCAATGTGCTTCGTTCTTGGGTGAAATATGGCATTTTGAGCCATATATTGAGCACTCTAGTTGTCATTCTTTAGCATGACGGTCCCTGTTTCAAATTTAACTTCTTATAGAAAATTTCGTAAGTACACTGCTTCTTTTGCAGCTTCTGACAGTGCTACGTACTCACCTCGGTGCTTGATAAAGCTGTCGTTCTCTGTTTTTTCGCTTTCCAGCTGATAGATGCATTTGATAAACAAAATACGTAACCTGTGTATGATCTTCGGGATTCATCTGAACCCCAATCTGCATCTACATATCCAGTGAGAGCCTCTTCCGAGTCAGCAAATCTTAATCCACAGTTTTCTGTACCTTTTAGATAACGTAACAATCTCTTTCCTGCTTGCCAATGTTGTACATTGAAATTCGAGTTAAATTGACTGAGATAGTTCACGGCGAACGCTATGTCCGGTCTCGTGTATACAGCCAGGTACATGAGCGAACCTATAAGTTCTCTAAAAGGATACTTTCGCACTTCATCCTCCTCCGGAATCGTTGGTTTTTGGAGATGAACATTTGGATCCATTGGCGTTGACACTGCCTTTGCGTTGCTCATGCCGAAACATTCAAGTACATCCTTAACATATTTGCTTTGTGACATCGTGATCGTATTATTTCCCATATTTTGATTAAATTTAACACAGAGACAATAGTTGATCATGCCCAAATCTTTCATTCGAAACACAGTTGAGAGTTTTTCCTTTAACTCTTTGATTTCCGAATCACAGTTTGAAGCTATCAATATGTCATCTACTAAAGTTTTATGGTTTGAATTTGTTGAGGTGTACAAGCATGGATCTGCGTTTTATGGTTTCATGCCTGCATTTATCAGTTCTTCATCCAATCTTTTATACCACTTTCTAATTCCATTTCTTACAATTTATCCACTACATCACAAAATTGATCTAAATGTTCACGCATGTTACCAGTTTCTTTCATCTTGTTCTGTATTAAACGTTTTAATAAAACAGCTTTTTTCGCTGGTCCTTTTGATTGATACACTTCATGTAATTTCAACCATACTTCTCGTGATGTTTTACACGATTTTATTTGTTTAAGTTCTGTTGGATATATTGTCAAAATTAAATCTGACCTGGCTTTCTTATCCATAACATCCCATGCATCAGCATCTTCTCTTGGTTCGGAAGTTTTCTTTCCACTGACATATTCCCAAGTATCATTTTTTATGAGGATGGCCTCGGCTTGAAGCTTCCAGGTGTCAAAATTGTCTCCCCTTAGTGGTTTGATTCGTACCTGGTTGGCAGCCATGTTTCTATTCTATAGTTATTATAGTAGTCAAAAAAAACAACTTATTTTCTTCGCAGTGGCAGCGTGCTGCACCCATAACCTGTTAGAATGTAGAGCGGTTGGAAAAACACAGGAAGAATGCAGTGAGAAAGTTAATAACACAAGCCTCTTGACTTCACAAAACTTTCATCATTTATTTTTTTTTATATCATAACATCGTAACCAACGGAGATACAACAATTAACAAATTAATGCTTTTAATGCAACAGCAAACCATTATTAACTTCATATTAACAGTAGGATTTTGTTTGATTCCAACAATAGTTATACTAAAAAAAAAACAAAAACTAGATAACACACTACCCCTCGCCGGACACACGTGACTTCCAATTAACCCGGAACGTCACATGCACCCGACGAAAGACCTCGAACACACCCTGTCAAGGGTTATGTTTGAGCGTTACACAAAACCCCATAACTATCGACGCAAACATCCTAACAAATCATAAAACAACAAACCTTCTCATCACTCACTCATAATACCACGTACCTCACACATAAAACACGTATCATCTCTTATTTTAATAAACTTTACGATGATTATTAAATTAAGTCGATAAACTTTACTTCCCTAAATACTATGTTAGAATACAAAAAAATAATCGAACATGCCTACGCTCAAAAGATACGTCCGCCTGCGCACGGATCGTATCGCCAAAAAAACCCAAAGCATAAATATAAACATTGAACCTTCTATAACAACAATAACGACATGTAATACATGCATTCATTCCTAGAAATTCTTGTAACAATCCTCTGTTGGAAGCTGAGACAATCTTCTCATCCAGCCCACTTTATATATGCCTGGCTTAACAAAACTGATTTAGTGAGGAGATCTACACGACTATTACTTATTCCTCCCAAAATCATTCCTGGTTGGAAGGAACGTTATTTCCCTTATAATATGATCCAACTTTGGAATAACTTGCCAGAAGATCATTGTCGAGATGTTATCAATTGTCAGACTCCAGATTGTCGAGGTCATCATAGACACATACAGAATATTTTATGGATGTGGATTTTTGACACACAGAGGAACTTATGAACATCTACCGAATTTTATCGTGACTTTTCCCCCCTTGGAGCGCATCTTAATAATAATAATAATAATAATAACAATAATAATAATAATACTTAGCAACAACAATCTCAGCTCCAACAGAAGAAACAACACTAATTGCTTTCATTCTTTATTTACACAATAATCTCACTATGTGATCTTGCTCTCCCATGTAAACAACAAACAAACCAAATTAACAAATCAACGCAAGATTTTCCATATTAATACATGTTAACCAAGAACTATGTAAACTTATCCTAAAACGGAATAATATCAATAAATCGTTTCTAAACAATTCCCTTTTTCCCCCCAACAAAAAAACAAAGCAAAAGCAAATGGTTTATCACAAAAGAAAACTTAATTAACAAACTTTATTTACTTTAAAATAAACCAATGCTACCAATAATTATCTTAAAAAAAAAAAACAACAAAATACACAGAATGCCCCTCGCCGCACTCACATGACTTCCCGCTAACCTGGAACGTCCCAGTGTAACAGGCTGTCTGTGTTTAAAAATTTTTTATGCCATAGCTTAATTGACTTATGATTTGGAGTATCCTTTTTAAGCTTTGTTTTGAACATTCTCTGAACTGTAATCATTGACTTAAATTCGTAAGCCATAACACGCATTGAGCTTTTTCTTGAACACTCGCCATTGTTTACTGTGTCTTGCGAAAAATGTACTTGCGCCAACAATGGTACCACCTGCCAACCGCATGTTTCATTATTAACTCAAGCGAGTTTTTCTTTGTGAATAAAAAAAAAAATCACTGTTAAAATCTGTAATAGTTTTTCAGTAATAAACATGTATAATCCCCTCAGTGGTTGCCCCCGTATAGTGGGACAGGGGTTTGGGTGCTTCAGGGATTCTATAAGCTACGCTGGTTGTAGAACAGCTACTTTAGGGTCACCCTTACCAGAAATCTCATGGTTGAGGAGTGAGACGAAGAGTATCCAAACAAACATATATCTAACGATTTCAACGACTGAGAAAATTCATACTGCATCGTGTGTGGCACAGGTTAAAGTCACCCTTGTTCGAAAAATAGTCGACAGTCTCCCGGTTGTTATCTCGGACCAATGCCTCCGAGAAGACCTACCAGTATACTCGCTATGCGTTTGGGGAAACGGTAGGGGGCAGCGCATGCCTTTACCCAGGAGGAGAAACGAGTAAAGCGATAACGAGATCGGGTGCTGTCAATCAGCACTTGGAACGTACTCTTCATGACAGGAAAGGAATCAGAGTTAGTGGAGGAAGCCAAACGGTATCGACTGGGTATCTTAGGTATTACCTCTACGAAACGTCCGGATTCTGGCACTGTGGACGGTCTTCTATTCAGGTGTCGACCCTTACATGACTGCCCAGGCGGGAGTGGGATACTCACAAGTCCCCGGCTGACAGATGATGTTGCAGATTGGACCCCATTAGGTGGAAAACTGTACTCCTGAGGCTTCAGATAGAAAAACGGACGGTCTCTCTCTATATATATATATATATATATTCATTGCATATGCTCCGAATGCAGTCATAGAGTACCCACTCTTTCTAGATGAAGTTGATGATGCTCTTACTAGAAGAGGGAGTGCAGATTCTGTCATACTGGTGGGCGACTTCAATGCACACGTAGGGACTGATGATCAAACGTGGAAAGGCATGATTGGGAGGAACAGTTACCTAAATTGAAATGCTTGTTGGATCTTTGTTGTAGCAATGGACTTTCCATCACAAACACCTTCCAACACAGGGATATCCATACGTATACCTGGTACAGGGATGCAATGGATCGAAGTCATGATTGATTTTGTAATCGTGTCAGCTGACTTATTCCAATCAGTGTTGGATACTCGTGTGAGGAGAGGGGCAGGCTAGATACTCGTCTTCCTCACCAACTTGTTGTCTGCACTTTGCAGTTCTCTGAATCTATGCCAACCAAGCGATATACCAGATCCAGACAGATTTGGTGCATCTAATGGGAGGCATTGGAGAATAGAGCTGTGAGGAAGACCTTCAAGTTTCAAGGAACTACCCAATGATCGTGGTACTGTTGAAGAGGAGTGGCAGATGTTTAAAACTGCTGTGATTACTTCGGCTGCATTGTGCTATGGCCATAAGTGGTTGAGTGGTCACCGCAGGGCGTTGAGAAAAGGACCGCATGGTGGAACGATGAAGTCAAGAAACTGTCAAGGCAAAGAAGGAAGCCTGTTTGCTATGCCTTGCGAGTAAGTCACCTTCAAGTCGAGTGCAGTATAAAGGCGTGAAAAGCAGCAGCAAAGACAGTGTCAACAACTAAAGCAAAGGCCTGGGAGAGGTTCGGGGAAAAATTGGAGGCAGACTACGGTTTGGCAAACAAGGTATTCTGGCATACCATGTGCTGCCTCTGTGGAAAGAAGTCTCTTTCATCACAAACAGAGGAGAGCTTATTGCATAGGTGGAAGGAATACTTTGCATCTCTTCTTAATCCAGTGATAGCAACAACGGAGGCACATGAGGTGCACCTTGGAGCGGAGAACAGTCATAGTAGTATCACCGAAGCAGAAGTCAGATGGACAATTAAGTCCCTGAAGACTGGCAAAGCTGCAGGTTGATGATGAAATCCGGTCTGAGATGTCAAAGGCCTTAAATCAGGATGGTATCCTGTGGCTGACTCGGGTGTCTCAGGTTGCTTGGATATTTGGCCAGGCCCCTAAGCAATGGCAGGCAGGAACAGTAATCCCTATCTTCAAAAAGAGAGACCAGAGAGATTGCAAACAGTCGAGGCATCTCTTTGCTCAGCATTCCTGGGAAAGTGTACGCTAAGTGTCTGGAGAAGAGAAGTCGGAAAATAGTCGACTCCAAACTGTCGGGGGAGCAGTGTGGTTTCCGACCTGGCCGAAGCATGACGGATAATATCTTTGCTCTAAGGCAAATCTTTGAGAAATCCTGGGAGTATGCAAAAGAGGACTACGCTTGCTTTGTGGACCTCGAAAAAGCATATGACAGAGTTCCTTGGGAGAAGCCCTAGCAAGTGTTGCAAGAGTATGGAGTAGATGGGCAGTTACTGGTTGCTATCATGTCTCCGTACGAAAGCTCTGTGATGTGTGTCGGGATAAATGGCATTAAGTCAAGACCATTCATCATGGGTGTTGGACTCCGCCAAGGATGCGTACTGTCGCCCCTCTTGTTCATTATCTTTATAGACTGGATAGATAGGAGCAGCCGAGGCGATGGGCGTGTTTGTATGGGCGACTGCTTGGTGGAGAGGTTGCTCTTTGGGTCTTCTCGCACTAACCTTCAGTATGCACTAGACCTATTTGCAGCAAATGTGAAGAAGCTGCGATGACGTTAAGAACTGAGGTTCTGGTCCTTTTAAGACAGACTGCTCAGTGCACTCTCCATGTTAGGGGCAGGTGGAGAGGTTCAAGTATCTCGGGATTGCATTCACAAGTGATGGGCGGCAGGAAAAAGAACTGGATGCTCGGATCAGTGCAGCAAGCTGTGTAAGATGTGAACTGTGGTGATCCGTGGTAATGAAATGCGAGCTGGGAAGCAAAGCTAAGCTCTCCATCTTCAAATCTATCTTTGTCCCCATTCTCACCTACGGTCATGAGTCTTGGGTAATGACCGAAAGAGTGTGATCGCAGGTACAAGCGGCCGAAATGAGATTTCTGAGTGGTGTGGCAGGTGCACCAGATAGAGTGCACAGCAGCACAATAAGGGAGTCTTTAGGTGTTGAGCCGCTACTTCTCCGCATTGAGAGATCTCAGTTGCGCTTGTACGACCATGTGATACGGATGCCGCAAACTGGTCTTCCTAAGCAGTTGTTATTTTCTAAGCCAATGGGTAAGAGACCAAGGGGTCAAACTAGAACCAAGTGGCTAGACTATATGGAGAATCTGGGTTCGAGTTGCTAGGGTATTATCTAGGAGGACATGCGCCTGATGGCAGAATATCGCGATTGCTGGAGATCCTCCATAGGGCTGCTGCCCCCGCGACCTTAACGGATAAGCGAGTTTGAAAAGTAAGTAGTAAAACATGTATAATACGGGAGATAATTGAGAAATACCCTGTACATAAATATGAAAAAGCTATATTTTTCTCTGAGCGACGCCAGATACTTCAGCTAGTTGTAAATAATTTTAAGATGTACATACACTGATTGGAAGAAAGTAATTGGACACCCATCCACCCAGCAAAAAATGGACCTTTCCGCTACCACACGTGTCACTACTGTATGGAAATGCAAAGATAGTCATCAGACAACACCATTGACTCTAACTGAAGCATCATGCCGCGACAGGCGGAGCTGACAGAGTTTGATAAAGGTGTCCTTGGTTGGAATGTCGCTCCAAGGCACATCCATACGAGAGATTGCCAGCAGCTGGAACCACCCGATATCAACAGTGGCGTATGTGCTGAAGAAGTACAGGATCAATGGACATTGTACGAATGCACCAAGGCCTGGTCATCCAGCCGCATTGACCGACAGGGACCGTCGGGTGCTGCAGTGGAAGATACGGAAGAACCGACGTTCGACGATGACCACCATCACCGGGGAATTCCATCAAGCATCTGGATATCACGTATCCACCAAGACCCTCCGAAAGGAAGCCCACATGCTGGGCTATCATGGCAGAGCAGCAGCCCACAAGCCGCTAGTCACACCGGCGAACAAAATGAACAGACTGCAATGGGCCAGGGAACGCAAAGATTGAACCGTTGAGGACTGGAAACGTGTTCTCTGGAGCGATAAATTCCGCTTCACATTGTTTCGATCGGATGGCAGAGATTGGGTGTGGCGTTTATCTGGAGAACAGCTCCTTCCTGAGTGTATCATCCCAACAGTGAATTTCGGCGGAGGAGGAATTATGGTGTGGGGCTGTTTTTCGTGGTATGGCATAGGCCCGGTAGTGAAGGTGGAAGGCACCATGAGGGCTACGGACTACACTACCATCCTGGACAATTCCGTTCTCCCAACCCTTTGGCAAACCTACAGTGTAGAGCCATGTCTGTACCAAGATGACAATGCCAGGCCACATGTTGCAGCTCATACCTTGCAATGGTATGCCGATAATAATGTTGAACGCATGCAGTGGCCAGCCCAGAGCCCCGACCTGAATCCCATCGAACATGTGTGGGATGAAGTCGAGCATCGGTTGAGGGGTAGTAGCCCCCTCCTCAAAACACTACCTGAACTGTGGACGGCTGTACGGGACATTTGGCGGGAGATTCCTGTGGGGGTCGTACGTACTATTGTGGAAAGCATGGCCCGGAGAGTGGCCGCCGTGATTGCAGCCAGAGGGGGCTGACAGGATATTAGCTGTTATCAATAAAAGCAAATAAATGCACTGTGCGAGGTGTCCAATTACTTTCTTCCAATCAGTGTAGTTTGAAGTAGATATGTAATTAGGAACGGGAATCAATTAGTTTTAATTAGTTTTAATGAAGGAGTAATTTTTAAATACATTTTGGAGTCATTAAATGAATAAATATTCATTTATATTTATGTTTAAATTGTTTTGATGATTGAGGATTAAGTATAAAAAATTATTTTGTTAAAATATTGATAGTTCTTCAACATAATTATTTAATTGTAGCATCTCTCCTCCTTCCAATTGCTTGCTGCCATTTTGCTTTCAAAATTTGACTATTATACTGGCTTTAGAGGCCAACAGAAATTCGGAAAAAAGTGAATTCTCTATAAAGTTTCAAACATTCAACATGCATATACACTATATGATCAAAAATATCCGGACACCCCTCACAGATCATCGATTGGCCCAATGTCACATGATAATGACTTGCACATCATTTAAATAGCTTCCCACACCTTCAGACACAACTCTGCTTGGACATTGGCAAGAATGGGTCGTTCGGCAGAGCTCAGTGAGTTGCAACGTGGAACCATCGTTGGATGTCACCTATGCGGCAAGTCCGTGCGTGACATTTCCAGCCTTCTTCAGATACCCAAGTCAACAGTAGGCGATGTCATTATGAAATGGAAGACCCGGGGATCAACAACAGTTCAACAACGAACCGGTAGACCCAAGAAACTAACGGACAGAGACCGTCGAGTGCTTCGTCGTGTCACCCGCAGCAACCGGAAGTCCTCGGCGGAAAAAATTGCCACAGAGTTTCGAAACGCCTCTGCAAATGATGCCAGTACCATGACAATTCGTCGGGAACTGCACACGATAGGATTCCATGGCCGTGCTGCTGCCCACAAGCCCCACATCAGCAGGGTCAACGCCAAGCGACGTCTGGAGTGGTGCAAAGCCCACAGAAACTGGACAATGGACCAATGGAAACGTGTAATGTGGACAGACGAATCTCGCTACACACTCTGGCAATCCGATGAACGAGTTTGGGTTTGGCGCATACCTGGAGAACGCTTCTTACCTGAGTGCACAGAGCCCACAGTCAAGTTCGGAGGAGGAGGAGTCATGGTGTGGGGCTCATTTTCATGGTACGGACTGGGCCAGCTCGTTCCTGTGCAAGGAATCATGAACTCCGACTGTTATCTGAATGTTTTGGACAACTGTGCATTTCCAACGTTGTGGCAATTTTTCGGAAACGGGCCATTTCTCTACCAACACGACAATGCTCCGTGCCACAAAGCGAGGCGTGTACAGCAGTGGTTTGCGGACTCAGGGGTCGAAGAAATGGGTTGGCCGGCACAAAGTCCCGACCTCAATCCTATAGAGAGTCTGTGGGATGAATTGGAAAGACGCTTGCGGGCCAGATCACATCGGCCAACTTCTGTACCTGAACTGATTCTCGCTCTTCGGGAGGAATGGAGGAAGATTCCGGAAAGTACCTACCAACATTTGGTGGAAAGTCTTCCCCGAAGGGTGGAAGCTGTGATTCGGGCAAAGGGATGTGCAACGCCCTATTGATTTCCATGAAATCGTGGCTAGAGCGCAAACGTGCATGTGTCCGGATATTTGTGATCATATAGTGTATATGATGTGAGATTAAAAATAAATGGCAAAAATTGCTAAAAGAAGCCTTTTGAAAATTCTTTTGAAAACCGCAGTAGAATTTGGGAGCCAAGCCAAACATTCCAGATTTCTGGAAACTCCAGATTTATTTTGTGATGGAACATTGTCACTAAAAATTAATAATAATTTTAGTGTGGTGTTTGTTTTCTTTCCTTTCTTTCTCTGTCTTTCCTTTTTAGTCCGATTTCTTTTTTTTTTTTTTTAATAACATGGATCAATCTCAAATCTTAGATAAATTTTTAAGAGTCATAAAATGAACGTTTTTGCTCTCCTGCATCGTCTCAGTAAACTCCATTGCCATGGCAACCTCCTCCGAATGGATGCTCGCCTAGTCTGTGAGAGGAGCTGGGGGAATCTTGAGGCATAAAAAAAGCATGGGAAGAGAAAAGGGAGAGACAAACTGGACAGAGAGTGGAGAAGTTGAGCAGACTGTTGGAGCTCAATGGGACTTCTAATTTAGGCATGCCAGGCCTAGTTAGTGATGAACTGTCAGAGAAAGGCAGTGTCAATGTATGCTCTACAATAAGAGAATTACAGTAAATGAGCGAACAGCAAACCCTGATAAGACAAAGAGAACTTAAGAGCAAAACTGAACACAACGCAATGGAATCGAGCATCGTCGTAATCAATGGAGAAAAACAGACGACAATGTAGAAATCACAGGTCAGTGGATCAGTCAGAGATTCAGTAGTGACAATCAACAAGGGAGTGATTTATCTACTAGCCAGCATCTGATTATTCATCTCACGAATACTGCAAGTGACCACAGGGGTACGGCTTCGAGTCCCGGCAGGTTCGGCAGAGAGTGTAATCCATGCAATTAATTGAGTGTTTAATTGAACAACGGAATTCAGGATCCATATGTATATAATCTGATTGCAGAATCTTGTGCCTGCTGTAATTTGTCAAGTTTCCTGAAAATGGCATTGGGTTGAAAACCCTGCTTGTTATAAAAAAAAACTAAAGAAAAAATTTAAATTTTTTTAAAGAAACTTTTATATCTCCATGAATACACTGAACGACCAATTTATTAGAGACACCCCGCTAATAGCATGTTGCACCTCCTTTAACAGCGAGAACTGCCTGAATATGTGCTGGCATGGATTCAACAAGGTGTTGAAACCATTGCGGAGGAATAGCAGCCCAGGCTGACATCACAGCGTTCCGTAATTGGTGCAGGTTGGACGGTAGTGTGGGAAGGCGTCGGATGGTTCTCTCCACTTCAACCCATAAATGCTCGATCGGGTTGAGATCGGGTGACCAAGCTGGCCAATGAAGCAGGTGGAAGTCCGCATCATGTTCCTCGAACCAGTCCAAGACCATTCGAGCACGGTGACAGGGAGCATTGTCCTGCTGAAACTATCCATCACCACCAGGGAACACAGTCATCATGAACGGGTGAACCTGATCGGCAACAATGTTCAGGAAGTGTGCCGCATTCAGGGATGTGTCTATGGATATCAGAGGACCCAGTGTGTCACAAGACAAGACACCCGAGACCAGCACTCCTCCTCCACCCGCCTGTACGGTTGCCTGCTGACAGGATGGGTCCATGGCCTCATGCTGTCTGTGCCAAATGTGCAGTCTGCCGTTCGTATGATGAAGTAGGAACCGCGATTCGTCAGACCAGGCGACCTTCTTCCACTCATCCAGTGTCCAGTGGCGATGCCTGTGTGCCCATAGAAGGCATGCTTTCCTATGTTGTGGTGAGAGCGATGGTACCCGTACTGGCCGCCTGTTGCTAAACCCAGCTCGCACAGTGTGCTCTGAAATGGGTTGGGATGCTCCCTCATTGAACTGCGCTGCAATTTGTTGGGCTGTTCCCGTCCTGTTGCTGTGGGCGATTCGTGCCAGTCGCCATTGGCCTCGTTCATCCACGGCCCTGTTCCGTCCAGAGTTGTGTTTGTTGGAGGTTGTTTCTTGGCTAACTGCCATTCACAGAATACCCTTGAAACTGTTGCACAGGAAAACACGAGGAAATTCGCGGCTTGCGAAATGCTCAACTGCGCCCGTCGCGCTCCAACGATTATGGCTTGTTCAAAGTCAGTCAAATCCTTGGATTTACCCATATTCAGTCCACTTCTGCTGCTGACTGCAACTTGTGATCCAATGCATCCCTTTTAAACACCGCTTCGGCCTGTCCCATTGTTTGTGTGTCTGTCACTGGGAGGTCGATCCATTTTCCGTAAGAGGTGTCTCTAATAAATTGGTCGTTCAGTGTATATGTGCTATTCTCATACATATGTGCTATTCTCATACAAATGTGCTATTCTCATATTATCTTATAAGTAAAAGAAGCCTCATAATTATATGCTATAGCTACAACACAATTCAAGCATAATTTTTTACAGGGTAATCCCAAACATTATTTTTTGGTTCAATTTGTTGCTGATCCCCTATTTGTCTTTGGGACTAAACCTTCACTGAGATATATGAGGTGTAAAATGGTCTTTACACCCCTGAAGTTTTAGGATAATTCGTCAAGTATTTTTTTAGATATTAACGAAATGTCTAAAATCGAAGGTGTCCAATTACTTTTTGGTAGATATGCCAAAAATGTGCACGAAAGTGTAAATCCACCTATGTGGGTGCATTTTGGTGAAAATCATGAACGTTTCGCAAAAAGTGTGCACGAAAGTGTAAATCCACCCATTTGTGTGACTTTCAGTGAAAGTCATGAACGTTTGCGTGCATAACCATCTTTACTCATATTCTATCCAACCTACTAATTGATCTCATTATTCCATATTACTGTAACCTTTCTTTGATGTAAACCATTACTTAATTTGGTATTTAATAAAAATTGTTCTGATAGTAAGAGATGGCATGATTCACTCTTATTGAACAATACAGTAGTAGAGCAGTGATTTTGTTGATGAAGTAAGAACCAGGAAAATTCTATACGAGTGTCACATTTGAGCATTGGCCTCATCTAAATTTTACTGACACACTCCTGCCGTTGTGTTGTTCTATGACAGACATCACATAACACACAACATAGGTACCACAATTTTATATATTCCAGCGTACACTAAACAAAACTTTCCCTCTCGATCTTACTCAAGATACCTGTCCTTCTATTTCAGCAGAGAATAGTCAAATTAGTGCAATATTGGTAGATGCTCAGTAAGAAGAAACAGAAGATAAAGAGTGTGAACAAGAAAAGAACGTTATAGTTAAGAAATTTACTGCTTGAGAATGCTTTTCATCATATTGAGTATGCATAGGAAATTTTGCTTATTGTAGATCCTAATTTGGTCAGAATCACCGAAGTTCATCAAAACCTTAATAAAGAAATTATCAGCTATTGCAAATTGTTTGAGAAGCAAAGAATCAAACGCTATTCAAATATGTTTACTTGAATAGTTTGCAAGAACATAGCACAATCAAGTATAATGGTGCTTTAAATAAAATTTAGGAAATTATTTTTTAAAATTAATTTCATGCTCTATTACAATGTAAAACTTATTATAAGGTCCTTTTAAAATTAATTTTTGTATACTGATGGAATAACTGTACTTAATACAATTTTGTTTAATGTGCATTAAATGGTGGATTAGTATTCAGGGCCATACCCAGAAATTTATTTTGGGGAGGTGGAAGCAACAGAAGTAGTTGGCAAGGTGGTCAATTTCGGGGAAAGGGGGGGGGGGGGGGGCTGGAGCTGTTAGTATTATTTCCAGAAGAACTACAGATGATTAGGTCAAATAAAAGACACTTTTTTTATATAACTAACCTTTGCCAATCCTATTTGTTCTTTTCGAAAAGCTTCCAAAGGAACAATAAATTGGTCATATGCCCGTTCAAACTAAGGAAGAAAAAAATAATATCAAATATAAAAAGTGAATAGTAAAAATCTAAAAAGAGTTTGTTTTTTTTATAATCTAAAAACATATTATTGTTAGAGAATGAGATAAATCTATAACATTTCATGTATGGTATTTATACACGTACCGTATATACTCGTGTATAAGTCAGATCTCATAGATAAGTTGAGGGCAGATTTCGGGCCAAAAATTTTGAAATTTACTATGACCCATCGATAAATCAAGAGTAAGGTTTAGGGTGCTTATGAAATTTGAATTTGATGTTTCGAGATTTTATCTAAGCCCAGAACTTGTTCATAGCCCATGACTCTACACTCAAAATTACTATTAATCTAATACCAAACGTAGATTTTATATACATGTATTATACATATAAATAATATAAATTAAAGAGCTCTTCTTTTGTTAATAGGTGAAATTGTTCCATATTCTTATTAACAAAAGAAGAGCTCTTTAATTTACCATAAATCATGCATAACATGTTCACCAATTTTTGGATTATATTTTTCGGGAAAAGAAGGATTATCTAATTATGACCTGTGAAATTAGTGTGATATCCTCAATCTAGCTTGTGTTGAAACTGAATACGAGACTACCTTAATAATACAACAATAACAAACATTCTAAAAGCAAAAGCCATATCTTTTTTATAATCTGTCAATTTTAAATTGCCATATACAGGGTGGTTATAAATAAGATGAGGTATCCAGAGCCCTCTAGCGAGTAAGTATTAGAGAAAACAACCAAGTTTGCTGGCCGTGTATAGTGAACTATGGGATTTCGATTTAAAAAAAAATATAAATTAGTACCAAAAGTCGCCACCAATAAAATTTTGGCGCTGCAAGAGTGTATTAGTGTGAATACTGAATGATTAAATGTCAAATGACACAGCACGCATCAATTTTATTAACAACAAATGAGGTTCAATATGACCACCATCGTGATGTTCCAAGAACTTCATGTGATGCACGGCATTTTCCACGACGCCTCGCAACATAGAATTAAATTGTCTCACCTGTAACATTATTCAATTTTTCAACGTTGCGATATCGGGAGCATGTCCTTGATACACAACACCTTTAACCTTTTCCCAGCCAGCTATTTTCTTGAAAAAATGATTCTTCTTACAGGGGGATAGAAAATATTTTTTTAAAAATTCAATAACTGATATACTGCTTTAAAATTTTAAATTTGTGATCTTGAATATAATTGCTTTTGATTAGTAATTTTTTTGATCGATTAAAAGTAATGTTTTTTTTTAAACAATACATTAAATTGTATAATAATATTTTCTATTTGAATAACTTGGTTTTAATCCTTTTTTAAAAAATTACAAATGTAATAATTTCGAATTTGAAAATAGCCAAACTTTAGGGAGAAATCTTTTCTAAATAAAGCAAAAAAATTTTTTTTAATATCTCTATTTGTTTTTTTTAAACGATTTTTTATATAACTGAATGTGGAATATTTTTACTTTTTTTTTCGAAGATATACGTAATTTGTTGTTAAATGGGTCACACCTGCATGACAATAGCTAGAAAATCACATAATAGGATTTTAATCTCTTTCTTTGATAAAGTAATGATGTGGCCTTATCTAACTTCCTTATATTCTGAGAAGGGAACAATCTCAAATGACGTCATCAAGAAACGATCCCTATAGCAATGATTTTAATTTTTGTGAAAAAACTTATAAATAAAATGTAGATTATGAAGAAAAAAAATTTAAAACATAAATAAAAGGAATTGAAACATAAATGTAATTCAATCAATAAATGGTTCAATTGTGCCCTGGAATTTTTTAATAAATTCGTAATTTTAGATGCTGGTAAGTTTCTCTATACCAAATACACAAGCTTTCTAAAATTTCGAATATTATTGATTATTAACAAATTTGTGGTATATAATTTATTTGCAATTAATTATAAAGCTTTCAAGAATTCAACAAAAGCAGCTTGAAGTTTTTATCGATAATAGAAAATATCTTATAAGCATTTTTTTTAGTCATTTCATCCCCCCCCCCCCTCCTTTGGCAACACTTGTGGAAAATAATTTTTTTATTATATTTTCTTATTTAATTTTAAAATCTAAAGGGATATACTAGTAGTAATGTGCATCTGAAAAAAAATAAAAAAAAATTAGCAATTTATCTGTAATAGAATTTCAGTTATATGCATTTAAATTTCGTAATGTGTTATATGAAATTGACATAGCTACAAGTGGCCTGATTAGGCCACCTCCGCTGGGAAAAGGTTAAGAAATCCTCACAACCAAAAGTCACAAGGATTGAGATCGGGCAACCTCAGTGGCCATACCATAGGAAATGCACTACAGGGTGATTCAAAAGTCGCAGTACACCCTCTTTTTTCGAAAACCTTGCAGGAATTGGGAAATCTGAATATTCCAGTAAGGTATGGGTGAGGTGGTCTATCTTTTACGGTATGTACCGAACATGGCTGCCATCTTGAATCTAAATCAATTTTTTTAAATGGAAAGGGGGTCGTCTGATATATCAAATAATATCAGCATTTTTTGACAATTTCATTCCTGTAAACAGATTTGAAGTAGCAGTTACGGTTCAAAAGTTATAACACATTTTGTTTCATTTTGTAGAAGGTAACTGAAGATGGCTTTGACCACGGAGAGAATTGAGGTCATTTTGATGTCTGGAGAATGAAGTTTCCGTGTCACAGCTGCAGATTTTAACAACCGGCACCCAGAAAGACCTCCAATTTCACACAACACTATCAGGTGCTTAATTAAGAAATTCCGAGAAACTGGGACTGTGGTTGACAAGGCCGTCTAATAAGTGCTACTGACAAGACAACCTCAACAATGGTTTTGGCACCCTTCGTCAAGAGCCCACAACACACCACAGGATGGGTCTCCACCACACAATGGTGCAGATGTTCGTCAGTGGTTAGATGTTCAATTTTCTAGTCATTGGATTGGCCGACGTGGTGCTGTGGAATGGCCACCCAGATCACCTGATCTCACACCACTTGACTTTTCTGTGAGGTCATTTAAAGCAACTCGTATATGCAGAGAAAATCAGAAACAGACACCATCTCCAGACACGCATTGAAGAAGCGTGTGCCAGCATTTCTGCGGAAATCCTTCTGTGAGTACATGACAATTGGATTCAGCGCCTTCAATTGTGAATTGACCAAGACGACACCATGTTGAACACATTAAATGACTGTTCTTTATGGAGAACAGTCCAGCCTGTAATTCCAAACAAAATGTATTGTAACTTTTGAACCATACCTGCTACTTCAAATCTGTTTACAGGAATGGAATTGTCAGAAAATGGTGATGATATTTTATATATCTCATGACCCCCCCTTTCCATTTAAAAAATTGACTTAGATTAAAGATGGCGGCCATGTTCGGTATATACCGTAAAAGATAGACCATCTCACCCATACTTTACTGGAATATTCAGATTTCCCAATTCCTGCAAGGTTTTGACTGTACTGCGACTTTTGACTCGCCCTGTACAGAAAAATGTTGCTGTTCATTAGACTGCTGACAGAAAAATGTTGCTGGAACACACGCTTTACCTTATGTCCACTGTGGGGTGGTGCATTATCCTGCATCTATGTGGTCGAGTCGAGACCTCCTCATTGCTGCAATTGTGGAACCATGAAGTTCTGTAGCATATGGGCACATCTATCAGCAGTAATGGTACAGGTCACTAGTTCACTTGCACTATTTACCTCATAAAAGTAAGGACCAATGATAAAAGATGCTGTAACGCCAAACAAACATTGTGACTTTTGGCGAGTGGAGAGGCTTCTTCACACAACCATGCAGATTATTCGCAGCCCAAATGTGACTTCCATATACCACCGTTCAAATGAGAATTCCATAAAATCTGACATAGCCATGTACCATCAACTTGCATGCGTGCTAAATTTCTGAATGAAATATCTAATCGGGTGGCTGCATCACCAAGGAGCAATTCTTGAACAGAAGAGATTTTATATAGGTAAAACTTCAACATCTGATACAAGATCTTCTGCACTGTTGAGTATGGGATCTGCGTGTGCTGGGTTACTGCCCAAGTACTGCTGGTACCCTGCACATTCATCATCTCCTGTTCGACAACAGCAGTTGCAACTTCTTCAACTTCTTGGTGACTAACCGTTTAGCGACCTGGTTGCTGTGCTAGAGTTCCTGTAGTTTCAAATCATTGAATCATGTTTCGTAAGTTAGTTATGCTCATCGGTCCTTTTGTAACTTCTTTAACCGCAAAATTCATGAAGGACAGCATTGGCATTCTCATTCCGCTGATAATACTGCCTGACTACAAAGCACAGTCCCGTAAGGTAAGAGCCATCGAAAGTCAGTTGGCCCCAGAATGATGAGAATTTCCCCAGCCTTTCCTTTTATACTCATGATCGCTACACGGAATGCATTTATACAAATTTGTGACGGGACATGTGTGATATTTCGTTAAAATCTCACATGGCCCGCCACTACAGATATGCTATTTGTTAGGCATATCTGTGTTGTTCATTTATTAATAATAAAAAGGATAAAAAGTAGAAATTAGAGAAGTTATTTAGTAGTTAGGAAAGGGAGATTAATATAACGCGAGAGGGTAGGAGGTTAAGAAATAAGAAAATGGAACGGAATAAGATTGTTAATCGAGTAGGTACAGAAGTATTGGTAGTTTTATTATAAATTTCTTGTTGATACTTGGAGTTGCGAAATGACCCAACATAACATAGAATAAGGTAATAAAATATTAAGAATTTAGTAATAAAAAGAAAATGGCTCTCTCAAAGAAAACTACAGGTTGGAACACTAAGTGCAGAAAAGTAGGCTTAAAGACGCTTATTGTGAAAGGATTATGAAAGTGAAAAACTAAACAATGAACGTTATGTTAAACAGTTAAGATCACTCTGAAAGTCATGGGAACCACCCCAACTAATTTACATCGCAATTTAAACTTGTTTTTGGAACATTACCGGAGAGCGCCACACGCCACAACGGAGGAGTCTCCTGCCAAACTCTTCCTCGGACGGGAACTTTATACTCACTTGGATATGCTGCTTCCGCAAGATGTCAGCCAGCAGGTGCAAGAGAAGCAGCAAGCCACATTTTTGCTCAAATTTAGATCTCTGCGGGAAGGTCAAGCAGTATTTGTACATATGGGAAGGCCCTCGCAGAAGAAATGAGTACCGGGCACTGTTAACTATCACCTAAGAGACCTGCACTATGAAGTGGTGGTTAAAGACAAGTGTTCGAAACGACACATCGACCAGCTCAAGCCACCTGACTCGGAGCTTCCTAGTGCACTATGCCATGGCGAAACTGAGATACGTCGAACTCCTCGTGGGGTGCATTTTTGTGTGAGCCCTCCCCAAGCAACGACTCACTCACCTGTTGAGGAATCCCCAGTTGTGGTTGATGATGGACTATTAACCGTGTTGCCAACTGCAAGGCAAGCAGAGGACTTTCCTCCTCCAGACCAGGATGCCTCCGACGGTCCGACCAGACCCAACCAGCCGGATGCCAGAAGTGGCGACCAACCAGCTCTCCCATCCAATGGCGTTGCTCGCCGTCGAGGCTGGGCGAGGAGGGACCCAGTCGCTCTCCGATGCTCGGGCCGAAATCGCCAGCCGCCCCAGCGGTATTTCCCCTAGCTTAGTGGGATGGAAGGAATGTCGTGTCAGCAAACAACAAATCAATTGTTGTTTCACACGTCGATCGTTAATTGTTATGTGATGTTTCTTTGTGTGTTGTCATTGTTGCCATTCTTGTCATTCCTTGTGATCAGCGCTGGATTTATACATAAGCAGACTAAGCAAGTGCTTAGGGCCCCGTTAGACTAAGCATGTGAATAGGGGCCCCCAAATCCTCAGAAAAACAGGATTTATACTGAGGAAAGTGTACAGTGCTTAGGGCCCCTAAAGGTTCTAGTCCAGCCCTGCTTGTGATGATCGCCAGAGATGAGTGTTCATCCGTTCCTTGCTGCTGATGGATGCTAAGTTATCATCCTTCTGTTACCGCAGACGTATTCGACTGGGAGTCCTACATCACGCCGTTCCAAGCCAGCGTGATTCCACAGGTAACTACTGTAGCAAGTAAGCACTATATGATCGCTCCTCCCCCCTCACCAGCTAAGACACAACAGACACTAGGATAATTCATATCAATTAATATCAACGATGAAGAAACAATCTATTATACTTGAGAATCCTTTCTTAAAAAAATTATTTTATATAATTGAGGTGTTGCGATACAAAGGTCGAACTCAACATTGGTTCAAATTGTTTTTATTTTATTTTTCGGCCTCTCAGACATCAAAGAATAAGGTGGTATAATTTTTTGTTCAGTTGGCCCCTCCTAATCGTATAAAATCAAGGCTGAAAGTAAAGCATTCAACTTATAAGAGAGGTAGAGCGAAAATTTCAAACGCGTGTTTCTCGAAATCACAGTTTATTGAGTTTGCCCTTCGTATCCGTAATGCCTGTATTGTTAATTTTCACTGCTGAAGGAGACAGAGAACTCTGAATTGTACACACGAGTTTTTATTTTATAAAATTTATTTACATGGAATAGTGGTTTCTTTTCTTTCTTTCTTTTTATCTCCAGCTTACATTTGGCAATAAATGGCCAAATGTCCACCATTTCCAAAAGGCACAACGTGGCAATAAAGCCGAGAGCACCGGGGCACAGGTCTTTTCACGTTCGGAACTGGAAAGTTGTGAGTTCGAGTCCCACCGAGGCATGGGTGTTTATGTTTGTTCTACGTTTTGCTTGGGTCAGGCGTAATATTCCCTTGAGGAATCTGTGTTAAGGCTATTGTTGGTCGACATAACCTTAGCTTTTGTTTTTGCAAATTTGGTCCACATATGTCTCTGAAAAATGGTTATAGGTGAGGTTTTTGCTTATGCTAGTACACAAAGTTTTTCTCTTGCTGATGGCACCATTTTGAATAACAGAGGCTGATGGCACCACTGTTTTAAATTGTACATCAATTTAATCTCAAAGTCTACAAACTTTCTTCAATTGATCAGTCAAAGGCAGTAATGACAAAATGCATCAGCAATAAAAAAGATTAATCATAATCTTTTGGAACTTGATTTATTATCATTATGATAAAAACTCCTGATAATACCAAGTGCTTTAGATCAAAGTATGCTGAGGATTCCACAAAACCTTTCAAAGTTTACAAAACATATGGACTTTAACTAGTCTTTGGAACATATTAACTAAAATTTTGTTTTATTAATATTCAATTATTATATGGTAAATATTCTTTCCCTTAGGAAGATGGGATAAAGGGAGAAAAGAAGCATTCTCGTCTGACACTTACCATTCGTTCTCTTTCATCTTCAATTCCATTGATGAGGTTACCGAATTCTTTTAATGATTCAGCTAAAAATAAATAAAATAATTAATTTCTCCATTCATAATCACACATACAGGATTATTAATAAGTTCGTAAAATAGTTTTCAAAAATTCATTACAAAGGGGACTCCCCCCCCCCAAATTTAGGGGCTTTTTCTTGTCAAAATTTTTTGCCTTATACATGAATAAATATGGTAATGCTCTTTTAGAAATGAAATATAATGTTTATAAAATTTAAAATATAAATAATTACGAGAAGACTGTTAAAATAAATAACATATAAAATAGTTAAATTATTGTGATTTGGAATAATAGTGTCTCACCTAAAGTGATGCAATAGTCAGTTTCTAGAATACAAAGCTGACAAAGAGTACATTCAATGGAAGAATTATTGTACTTTTATGTGAGGGATATTTATGTGCATTCCATTTCCATAGAAAAAAAAACTATGCTATTTTCGAATATGGAAGTCAACTTTGAAATGTGCAATGGAAACTCAAATTTTTAATGGCATTTTCAGATTGTACACAACATTTGAGAAATATTTTATTCTTGGTGTTTTTTCAATTGATCCAACAGTTTAGGCTGTGACTGGTGTCAATGTGTGTTTAGCGTTGTAGTGTAGCATGCATGCTTTATTTGTTTGTTTTTTTTTTGTTTCTTTTTTGTGT
Source organism: Rhysida immarginata (assembly GCA_023313115.1). NCBI lineage: Eukaryota > Metazoa > Arthropoda > Chilopoda > Scolopendromorpha > Scolopendridae > Rhysida > Rhysida immarginata. Next base: position 320,562 of record JAHWFO010093001.1, on the reverse strand, counting down.
TTTGTGGTCTGTTGTTTAGTTGAGGATTGTTTTTATTTAGTTTGTGTGGAGTGGGTGTGGTCGTTGTGGTGCGTGGAGTTTTGCGTGTGGTTGTTGGCATTTGTTTTGTTTATTTTAAATGCGCTGTGTGATTTGTAAAGAATGGTATTGTTTATCTCTTGAACTTTGACCTATATAGCTGTTACTTTGTTGGGAAGCTGCAACAATTGCGAGCAAAGATCTCCTCTGAGCTTTGTTGTTGCAGCTTTTCGCTGAAAATGTGCTCTCAACAAAGGTGGCGATTGAGCGCTTTTTTTGAGAGAACGATGCGTGCGGCAATGTTGTGTTGTGCAGGGAAGCGAAAAATAACGAAGGCCTCGTTTGTTCCATCTTCCTCGTTGCAGCGATGTCTGTTTCTTTTATGCCAATTTTTACCTACAATTTATAAGGCAAAGTTTGAGCCCCTATAAAGGTGTAAGCCGATGTTTCTGTGAAAGGATTCGACTATTTAGAAGGTGATCTGTTGTCTCTGCGATTTAAGAGAAAAAACTCTGCTTGCGCCATCGTTTGCGAGACAGAAAATTGGAATGCTCTTCTGTTTGCCCTGTGGGAAGGCAGCGCTACAAAGTTAAGAAAATCAGCGGTGTGACTTTCTTATGGGTGAGAACTTTCCTGTTTTTTTCTTGTTCAAACATTCATTTTAAAATTGACGAGTGTGTCTTGGATTAGCATTTTGCTATTTTCATAATAAAAGGATTTGGTCGCTGCATATGAACAGCAAACTTTTATGGAATTATTTTGTTTGTTCGCGAGCTTCATTAGCGCAACATATGAAAAATGTTATGCAGTTATTCCTCCGTTTTAACTTTCGCTTGTTATTAAGTTCTTTTTGTTTAGCTAATTGTAATTCTATGCTAGCTATCTGTGTATGTCTAAAGATAGGTCTCAACTGGGCACATGGGCTGGTAACGAGAACTGGAGGCATTTGATTTAGAGTAAGCAGTTCCTTTGAACAGAGAGACCACTTTTATGTGCTATATCGAATAGTTCTGCATCACGAGTAGGAGGAGAGTTGTTGTACAAGTGTTGGCGTCGTTGCGTCAGTTTTTATTGTGTGAGGGTTACTGCTCTCTCCCCCGTTTCCAGTACAAGGTATGCTGTAATTTAGGCACCAGTGTTCTTGGATGCTCCAAAGGAGAGCGTGACGCGTTCTGGTTACTCCTCCGCTCACATGATGTATGAGAGCGCTGTTTAGCGGATGTTAAGTGGTCGTCCCTGTGTTGTTGGACATATTAAGTACTGCATATTTTTCTCTGGCGGTTCCAGCGTTTCACCCATGTGTGAGTCGCGGTAGAAGGTGGGGGAGGGGGGTAAGGTGTAAAAAGTGCAAGTCACCGAAGTTATTTATTGTGATCTAGTATGTCAATTTTCTTTGAATCTTATATTATTTGTTATTGATTTAAGGATAAGTGATTTGTGGCCCCAAGTCAGTTTATTTTTCAAATAATTATTTTCTTAATTGATTTAACCTATTTGCAAATAAAATGTTTATTGTTATGTGCATAAAATCCTGCTCTTTGAGTTAATTTCATCCTGTTTCTCTCGTTCCAAGTTCTAACAATCCGCTCCTGTCGCGCATGGGTGTGCATTTTAATTGGGTGGGTACATTCTGGGGCCCCCCCCCCCCCCCATGCCCTCAGGGCACAAGGCAATAGAGGTAGTGAAAGTGTGGATTCTCCTAAAATTTAAAGAAAAGGCCAAAAAAACAAATTGTTCCTAAACACAATGGATTACAAAATGTTTTTCATTGCCTCTATCTCCTAAACAGTTGGGTCAACTGAAAAAACACCAAAAATAAAACATTTCTCAAATATATTATCTGAAAACATTAAAAATAGGGGTTCTCAATGGACATTTCAAAATGTCCATTTTTTTTTTAAATGGTGTCGGTTTTTTTAAATGCTCAAGTTGAAAATGGAAAATAGAATTTTTCTAAAGTGATGATGTTATGGTGTCCATATAAAATTAAATTAGTAAAGTACAGATGAAATCTACTTTAACTCCAATGAAAGTATATTTTACACAAACGGGTGTAAAACTCACAATGACTTCTTGCAGATATCAAACTTTGGAGGCTCTTTCTCAATGAATTCTGCACAGATGTTGACTTTCGATGATTTCATGTTCTGATGCTTTTATTATAGTCATCTTTCCACCATATTCAAATAGGAGTTATTTACCATCTGGACAAGACAATATTTTCAGAGCCCCAAAAAAAAATAATTTCACTGCCAAAGAAGACTGTATTTAAGTGCATCGAGTCACGAAATAAATCTATCAACAAAACAATCCTGAGTCGAATTGTATGTGACGAAAAGTGATTATGACAAAATGAAGTACCCTGCCATGAAAATGATTTCACTATAAATACTGTAAGTAAACACGATAAATATAGTCGAATTAATTTCTTTTTTTCTATTAGACTTTTGATCCCTTCCCCCCAATGTAACTCCTAGATGAGTAGCGTCGTTCACATAATGATTTTGGATTTATCGCCAATACATTCATTTATCATACCTATTTTCTTTTAAATTTGCTTATTTTCTTTTTTATAAGAAAATTTTGTTACACTTTTTGAAAGAGTAAATCGCAGATAGATTTTTTTTTTTTAGTAAAAATTATCAGACTTCCCTGCTGTAAATAAAAACGCGATGCCTTTGAATTGATGGTTTTAAATTAACGAGTCTTTGTTCAATATTTTTCTAACATTGAAATTAATATTCTAACACCTCGGAACAGTAATTAACCAGTCACATAATTTTTCATTCATAAATTATTAAGAAAATCAAGTGTTATAAAAGTTAATGTCAGCGATTCGCTAGCCCTGAATTCACTGTACTTGGTGGTTACGATTAGTTGAAGATGTTATGATGTCTAGCTAGAATGCTCTCTATCGCTATTGGTCAGCACCCAGCAGTGAGTGCGTTGATAGAACCATGGCCGCCACCGAAAAAATAAGGAGTTGCGCTCGTTCATTAAAATAAGATTACTCTAATTATTTACATATTTAATTAATAAATTTATAAAAGTTTCATTAAATATATAAAAGTAATGAAGATGGCTATATAAATAATAAAATTACTAGCTAAATTACTATTTAAAATACTATGGGACGCTAAAACGAAGTATTTCGATCTTTTTGAAATATTCACAATTACCGATAATAATTCGTTATTTTCAAAAAAAAACATTTTTTTTAGGCCGCACTCACTTTTGGCCGCACTCCTAAAATTTTCGATTTTCTTGGGTTTAGAGCCGCGGCCTATATTCGAAAAAATACGGTAATTAAATGAGGACGTATAAATAAGGAACTTAGTAATACTGATATATACATACAAATTTCATCATTAATATATATACCAATATTACTAAGTCTTTATTTCATTTAATTTAAGAATACAAGTTTGACAAGGACGAACTATTAATACTTTTGAGGTGGTTGTCCCTTTCCTAGTATGTTTGTCCTACGATTTCATCACTCGAGCAATACCGGTATATAAGGAGTTTTTCTTCCTTCCCCTATTAACGAATGTATAACTTAATTACACCTTTCCAGTGATAAGAATATTATCTGCCCGTCTTATGCACACCAGAGACCTCCACCATTCATGAACAATTCAGTCTTTTATTAAATATAGTTTAACTTACCTCGTAATGTGTCTAAAATTGGTTGTGTTTGCAATAACCCCCAAGATTAGGGTCAACCTGAACATTCCAAAATCTGTTTCACCATAGAATTTCCCTCTCTTGATAACTGCCTCCACTGTAAGTATGTCAGTTTGTCAGGTAATTCACCAGGAGAAACACCAGCTTTCTTTATTTAATAAATTCTTTATTTAAACCCTTATACTTAAAATGAAAGTGATTCACAATTAGTTTGTTAGAAAAATGTCTCATTAAAATCTTTAACTTTAAAATAGACTTATAATTAAATGACAATTGAGTGGTAATTAAACTAATTTTTACTTTGAGATTCTTCCCACTACTAATAAGAAACTTTTAAGTAAGAAATATTGACACACGCTACCCTAGTAGGCTTAATATACTCCCCCATGTTCAAGTGTCTATAACTGTCACTTATAGCTATCTGCAGTACTTATCTCAGTCACATATACCGTCGTTGTCATTCACAAAGTTGTTCGGTCTGCACGAAATCATTAGTGAAGCGAACCTTTTTACCATCGACGGTCTTGCTGATTGATCACGTCTCTTCTTCAGTTCCTTCTATATTCTTCTGTATGGCTTCCTGGTTTCACTCCTATTTCTTTGGCTGTCCCCAGTGAGATTCATCTAGGAGTATTTATCCCACCAGCCTTGCATCACACAAATAAATCCCTATTTCGATTGTCCTTCATGTTCATTAATTTTCCATCAATCTTAAGAGTTGTTTATTCTAAACAACAGTCATACATGAAGTTTCCTTTGTGTGTCTTAACACATGCAAGGTCAACTGAGATTTTTATAATCAGAGAATTGTTCTCTCTCATACAGTTTCACACTAAGAATCAAGTGATTACATTCACGAGCTCATTTAGTCTCTTCTGAATATTGTCTTCGCGATCACATTAAAGCCACTCATCACTGATTCACTCGCGGGTGTTGTTTTTACATCCGTCCTGCTTCAAGCTCTTATAATGGCTATATTGCTTTCTTCATTCCCGCCACCCTTCCCTCGCCCAGAAGAATATGAACCAACCACCATTCATAATTTTATTTTGTGACATTCCATGTCAGTTGGGGTGTCGCATGGATCCGGCATGGATATCGATGCTCTTTTGTCTGCATATGTGCACTGCAGGGGTACTGTTTTTTGGTTACGAGTGTCATCCTGTTGTCGTCTTGGGCCATTTTAGGGGTTTCAGTGTTGTATGTTTAAGCATATTTTAAGTAAAAGGGGTAATGTTTATTTTGTGTGTTGGTTGCGTGCTTGTTTATTGTTTTGAGGCAACCGAGGAAAATCTTGCACCGCCGACGTTTATCAGCGGTGAGTTTAATGGAGTCATTGTTGGGAGCTGACATTATTCACGCAGATGTTTTTCTGAGAAGATCAGGCCAGCTTCCAACAGTGAATTGTTACATGTGAGTTCTTGGTAAACTGATGTTGTTCGTTAATTTAAATATTGTTTTTATTTTTATAGTCAACGTTCATTCATGCTTAAGTTTTTGAGCGGAGAAGATGAAGGCTGATAAGGCATGAGCTAAAGTTTCGAACACGGAAGCTTGATCGCTTAAGCATTATGTTTGCCAGTTCTAATTGCCCAATGTACATTTTATTTAATGTGTTGAGTTTTATGTAGCGCTTTCTTCAGTACGGTTAAGAACTTAGTATAGTACACCCAGAGTTTCAGCATTCTCCCGATGTGCAAGTGACAATAGTTCAAAGGTGTTTAGATTGATGCCAATGGTCCCGGAGGGGCTTAGCTGGTGGAACACAGTAACTGAGCGGCCAATGCCGGTAATCACAGGTGACGTCAAAGCGGTGCTACGGTGAGTGACACTTTTCTACATTTTTCTGCATGGACGTGACTTTCGAGCAGGAATTTCTACCCGTAGTATATGGGGGATTCTTCCGTCCCTCCCGCCTAGTTGTAGAAAGCCTCCTGCGGTGAGCAGCGTGTAGCTGCTAACTGTGAATGCTGTCAAGGACAGCATTGCATGCTCGTGTTCTCCCTCTGAGTTCACAGTGTGGACGGGATAGTGCTACGCTACGAAAGTGCAGCAAATTATGATGACCGTGTGCTATTGTGTATAGAAGAAACGATTGTACAGTAGTAGTAGATATTTGCTGTTAAGTTTTCTCAACTGGGTGCACATAGCATAACGGAGTGTTATGCTTTTCGTTGGCACAGCAGGGTGACGTGAGATAGGTTGCGAGCATTGCTGGTGCTTGTGATTTGTACGAGACGGTTTGCGCACGTGCCCTGAGAGCACGACGACACGCACAAGCTCCGGCGGCGCAAGCAAACATTAGCAAGCTATTTGGTCTTCTGCAACCTGGAGTTCGCCATGAAGGGGTTCCCGTGTCTCCCCCCCTTGTTTGGCTGATAAAGGAGACACTGTGCGCTTATGGGTGCATGAAATGGTATACTTATACGTGAGCTCTAGTTGCACCTGCAGACCCAGGCAGAAGTGTTGCGCAGCACCGCCTGTTTCCCTACACATCATTACGAGGGGTTTTTGTATGCCAAGTAGTGAAAAATGACCGTGGCTATTTGCATCCCGGGACAAGCGCTTGTGGGCAAGTGAAATGCACATAAGATGTGAGCCATTGATATTTATATGTTCTCCGTGTCGCCAAGGGTACCCTCAGTAGATTGTTAAGTTTTACGTGCTTTGAGAGTCACTGTAACTTTGTATTTGTTCATGAACCAGTGAATACATGTAGTAGTATTCACGCATTTGGTGTCCGAGTCTCCTCATTACTTTGGGTACTGAACCCTTGACGTCTCCTTCCTCAACACTAACCATTTAGTTGATAGTAGCAGTTTATTGAGGAGGAGGTACAGTCTCAAATTCAAAGTTGTTCAAACTCTGATGCATTGACTTGCTCTTTTCCTTGTGACAAACCCCTCCTTGCTAACAGGTCCTATATATAAAAAATTACCTTAGAAGTTCACAAGGCAAGGTTCTTCAGTGGTTCGGGCATCGTGGAGGGCACATGTGCCAGTCCTGAAAACGAAATCCTTACACCCAAAAGAAAACCAACTCCCTCCGAATACAAGAACAACAAACCAACAATTAATATTTCTAGGAAACAAGTTTACACGTTTCACACAACGTTAGTGCAATGGCGGAACACATTAATATAAAAACATTCAATGCTCATATCATATTAACTACAGGCCTTACAAATACTGTAATTATACAGCTATCTCATCGTGAGGGGCCCCTCAGGCTATTACCCGGTCTGTACTTTTCATCATCCAAACACTACCAGTGAGTGCACACTGACACTGAGACTGCAGAGGTGTGCGGTTCAGCAACTATTTTTGGGGCCTGGAGCTATTAGCTCTCCAGTCACTACTTCATGGGCCACAGCCTGTCACTGTGTGCGAGAAACCCCTAAGGAACGAGGTAAGTGACCAGTGACCGGGTCGCCCTCTCCAAAACACGGGGTGCTCAAATATTCCCATAAACCCCAAGCAAGCGTTGTGTGATCCTTTAAAATCTCAAACAGAGGAGGATCACCGAAACCCCGTGGATCCAGCCCTAGACAAAGTACGCCCAGCCACTAGCCCTTTACCTCAAGTGGCACAGCAACGAACACCTAAGGGACATTCACACTCCATACTATAAATGTATCCCAGGCACTGTCTTAGAGAACACCACACAAACTATATTTTGACACAGCTATAAACACTCACAAAACTATCCCTCATAACAGACCAGACATTACACTAGTAGATAAGCAAAACAAAGTGACCTACATAATTGATATCTCCATCCCCAACACACACAATTTAAAAAAGACATACAATGACAAAATCACTAAATATACGAATCTTGCCACAAAACGCCTTTGGGGAGTTAACAGAGTACACATTGTTCCTATCAATCTTTCTGCCACTGGGGTTATTCCACACTCGCTATACAAAAGCCTGTCAACACTAAATTTAAACCCACAAAACCTTACAGAAAGCCACAATTCTAAACACCAGTCACATAGTAAGGAAATTCCTACACCCAAACATCAATACTACCACGAGTGCGTAACTTTCCCTCCCTTGCATTTGAGTCCCTTGGGCTTGGCCCTTTCTTGGGTCCGCCTCTGGGATTGGCTTCCGGACTTGATCCGAGTTTGGCTTCCCCAAACAACAATAATAATAATAATAATAATAATAATAATAATAATAATAATACCGTATTTATTCGACTATAATGCGAAAATTTTTTAGCCTAAATAAGCACCTATATTTGTGGGACCGTATTATACAAGAGTATAATATTAGCGCTGCAACGCCTGGGGGGGGGGGGTCAGCAAATGAACTTCAGGCTGATGAAGTTCAAATGAAACTAGCGTATAATATACATCACAATACATTCATATACAGTATATACAATGTACAGTTCATTATATAGTACAGTAATTGGCTTTTTATTTTAATTTTCCATCGCCAAAGGCCAATACGAAAATAACTTCAAAACTGCGTCGATCTTATAATTTTCCTACTTAAATTTTATTAAATTAATATCTATTTATTATTGTTAACAGTAATCACTTACTAAAAATCTTTGGATATTAGTAAATATCACTAAATAAAATAAGGAAACTAACTTCGATGGAGATTTAAACTGGCTCACTTCACATGCTGCCATTTTGAATAAATTAACGAACACTGCCATTCTCCCCTTAATTTTCCCACTTAAATTTTATTAGATTTTTATACACTTTTTATTGTTAACAGTAATCACTATAAAAAATGTTGGATATTTATAAATATCACTAAATAAAATAAGGAAACTAACTTAGAAGTTAGAAACACAGCTCACTTTGCATGCCACCATTTTGAATAAATTAACGAATATCTAAAAGGAAGGCCTGTGCCCTGAAAATTTATACATTGTTACATCATCATAAAAAGGCATTGTTAATCCTATTTCTACCAATAATAAGCCCTAAATTATGACTACAATGTATAAATTTTCAGTGCATAGGCTTTCTTTCTAGGAAGTGTTGTCAGAGACTATCAATAAGCCATTCTCCCTCTTCCCTGCAATGGAACTTTATAAACGTTTTTCACTTTTCTGTAAGGAACTCATGATGTTTGCCACTTTTTATGACCTGAAAAGCAGTGACTGGTAATAGCAATAGTAAAATGAAGAGGTCCCGTTATGTGCACAACATCTTCAACATGTTGCCGCACAAGTTACTGATGATGAGCGTGCCAATGCTTACTTTGAGCAAGATGGTGCAACAGCCCATTCTGCACACGCAACACTTGGCCGTATCCAGGAGGTGTTCCCACCCGAACATGTGATCAGTCGAGGAATAGAACAGCCCTGGCCATCACGGTTGCCAGACCTATCGATCTGCGATTTCTTCCTCTGGGGTGCACTGAAAGGTGTGGTCTACCAGAACAATCCGTGCACAGTTGACGACCTTCAACAAAACGTCCAGGCAGCCATCAGGCTATTCCAATGGAGGACACTTCTAGCACCTACTCTCGGTTATTTCAACTGATCTTTGATCATTGTTATCTTTATACTTAATTACGATTATCCACATACCTCTTTATTCTTGGTTTCAATTGTGGACATTTGCCCAAGTTTTACTTTCTCGGACAATTGCCCCAGTTATACTTTTTTGTATAATTTTGATTTACTAGAATTATCATCAGTTATCTTTTTTTCATGCTCATTTTTACACGTTGTTCACCGGGCCACTTTTAAAAAACTCACCCTGTATAAGCATTTCTTTATTTTTATAATAACACTACTTCATTCCCGTTTAGAAAAATAAATTCCTTGTTTATTTGAATTTACCCACCATCCGCTCACTACAATAGTAAGTTTGCATATTCAAATATTAGGAATAATTGAAAATGAAATACTGCAAATTAAATACTACTGGAAAATTAATGAACTGGTGATCTCAGATCTAATTCGGACAGACATAAAAATATATATAAACCGAAAATTTTATTTTAATACGTTAAGTTACAGTTTAAGTAGGTAACAAAGGTAAAAAATTCAGTTGGGGAAATGAACACATAAGTCCTAACTGAAAATTAAAAAATAAATTTAAAAAAAACAACAAAAACTAAAAATAAAAATTTATTCCTTTCATTAACATTTAAATTTTTATTTATTTAATATATATCAAATTATATTTTGTTATTTTCTAAATGACAATATATATATATATATAATAATACACTAAAAACATGATCAAAATTCTAAGGATTCCCAGAAGCCTAA
>JAHWFO010093001.1:289243-310505 GCA_023313115.1 Rhysida immarginata | reverse complement strand
TAAAAACATGATCAAAATTCTAAGGATTCCCAGAAGCCTAATTGACTTGTAGGGGGGGGGGGGTAGAATATTTTATTTTAGATTTTTTTATCTCTTATTAATATTATTACGTTATTTAAACCATGATTAATAATTTTTCCATACTAGAACTGCTTTTTTGATCATTCTAAAGATAGTCAACGACTGTATCCATCTTGGCAGTCAATTAAATAAAGCTGGAATATAATGTCCTCTTTCTCTACATCCATAGTGATTGAAGAAGTTTGGTATACTGAATAGGTTTTGACATCTTAAATTATATATCGGCTCTTTCTTATTTAGAAATTCAGTATTAAAAAAGTATTTCACTATAGTATTATATTCAAATAAGTCATCTAATTTAAGCAGTTTGAGTCGTCTGTATATTTGATCAACGGATACATTTTTTAAAGTATTATCAATTTTAAACATTTGCAGTATCCTATTTTGCATTACAACCAACTCTCCAAAATTGGGTGCTAATTTGTAGATTTCTAATCCACAAAAGTTCTATACATCATTATTCTTCTTGATAATGGGCTAAACATTGTAATAAAGTATACTGTAATATGAACATTGATTTCCGTAAGGTCACTTTTAGATTATGTATGTGTGCCACCCAAGTCATTCTTGTATCAAAAGTTAATCCCAGATATTTAACTGTTTGTACTTCTGGTATCCTTAGGCATTTACATATTTTATTTCTTTCATTCGTTTTTCCACACAAGGTGATGAGGCGGATGTTAAAGTGGTAATTTGGCTAGTAATGAGTCAACAAACACTTGCATAGTAAACAATAAAAGATTTTATTAATGACAGTAACAAAAAAAAAAACTAGAACACAAAGTGTGTCCCATGGTTAACAATGGTAGAGGAAGTTAAAAATTTTATACACAGTCAAAAAAATATGAATTCAAGTATTCACAGTGTCTCGCACAAGTATTTTGAATAAATTACTCAGTGGAGTGGTAGTGCAGCCGTGGCGTCTCGCGATGCACAGTTAACCCAACAGCCCACATGCATGGTTCTGCAGATGAAGTATTCGAATATGAAGAAGATAGAGTGTACCGTCCAAACGAAACAGGCTTCGTGGCCAGGCCTAAACATGGTGAGACTGCAAAAAAAAACGAGCGACAGGTCAAAATAAACATTGGCACGCAAGAAAAGTGGGGACCATGTCGGCTAACTCATAATTGCAATTGCAGAGGTACAATCTTAAGGCTGGAACAAGAAGACGGAAAAACTTGCAAATTGAGTGGCCACCATGGCTGCACTGGAGAAGTGAGGTGGCAGAAGCAAGGAGAAGATGAAGGAAGTTCTAGAACAAAAAAAAAGAATACTAATTATGCAATAAATTTTATCAACAATTAGAAAGTATGACATCTCGCGACTGAGTTAATTAGTTGTGAGGGAAATCGCCACATGAGGCTAGAGCTCGCATCACGCGAGTTCGAAAAAAAAGATTTACGACAACAATAGTCCACAACAATGAATGGCTTAAACCTAAATACAAATTACAATCAGCGATGGATTATGTCACGACAAACAAAAGTATGGAGAAAGATGTGTGTCAAAAATCTAAAAATGACGATTATACAATCGGGAGGGTTATTTCTAGTTAAAAATAACATTTGGAATGACAAAAAAATATTATCATCCACCACGAGATTTAATGAAAAAGCAACAGTTTCTTCATTAGCCATAAATTGCGATTTCCCAAACACAAGGGATCATGTATAGGCACGTTTTTATAAATGCTATGCATATAATATATTGTTTATGTGGTATTTGGAATTTCATTATATGTGTTTTTTTGTTATTCACACTTAACTTATTCTTTCAAGTCCAATCCACAATTTTATTTAAATTTTGTTGTGTTAATTCTAAAACCGATTCTTCATTTTTATGAATTGTGAACAATGCTACATCATCTGCATATATGAATACTTGACTGCCTTTTATTTGTTCAGGTAAATCATTCATAAAAATATTAGAAAATAATGGACTTAATAGATCCCCTTGTGGTAATCCATCACTCACCGAGACTACTGTGCTACTCACTTTACCTAAACACCAGTTTTTGTGAACGGTTACCTAACATTTCTTTTAAAAGTTTACTTAAAGGCCCTCTAATTTCATAGTTGTACAATTTTTTCCACTAATATTCCATGGTCCACAAGATCATAAGCCTTACTCAATCCATGAAGATTATCTTTGAAAATAAGCCATGGTGGAACACATAGTTTATCCTATCCATTAAATTTAACATAAACCTTCTGTTGATTTTTTCTTTTCTGAAGCCATATAGTTCATCATTGAACACTATATATTTTTCACAAAAACTTTCCATTTTGTTTTCAATCCACAATTCAAAAATTTTTAGCAGAACACTAGAGACAGCAATTAGTCGGTAATTACTCATGTCACACCAATTGCCTTTTTTGAATATTGGTCTATTTTAACCATTTTTAGTTTTTCGGGAATTTTACTTGTAGTTATTATACAGTTATAAAAACAAGTTAGCGGTTCTATCAAAGGATCTATATTGCTTTTTATGTCCACAGATCTAATACCGTCACTTACAGCACTAACATTTGTTTTTAACTTACGAACAATTTCATTTATTTATCTTTTTTTTCCACAGCTGGAACAACTATTGAATTCTCATTTACCTTGCCATTCATATTCAGGTTCTTGGCTTTGATTTCTTAATTTTTGGACTTCCGTTGATCATCATAATAATAATAATAATAATAATAATAATAATAATAATAATAATAATAATAATAATTTTTTTTTTTCAATTTTCAATTTCAATTTTATTCCATTTCAGTCAAGATAATTTTTACAAAATTTACAAGAATAGTTTACAAAATTTAAATTTACTAATAATAATGATTTCAGTTTCAGTTCGATTCAAGATAATTTTTACAAAATTTACAAGAATCGTTTAAAAAATTTAAATTTACTAATAATAATAATTTCAGTTTCAGTTTGATTCAAGATAATTTTTACAAAATTTACAAGAATCATATTTTCGTAAAAAAATTTACAAAAATTTAAATTATTTTACAATAGCATTTCTTCTACAATACCATTATCAACTTCACAACGATAAAATTTTCAATTCTTTCATATAATATTTTCCAGAGGCCAATTTCGAAACCCAAAATCCGAAGCCCTCTTTAAAAATAATAATAATAATAATAATAATAATAATAATAGCAGTTGCAAAGAACAATTTCAGAGAAAACTTATATATATGAAACACATCTTTAATAAAAATTTATAAAAAATAAAATATTTATGCACATCCCATTTAAAATTGTGAAAATTTATAAAATTTTATAAGAAAATATAATGAAAATAAAAATTGGTATGAAAACTTTATTCATTTCATTAAAATTAATAAAATGACATAAAAAATAAAGAAAATAAAAATAAATTAAAGATGTAATAATAATAATAATAATCCTCGTGTGGTCCTACGTCTGCATAGTACGAGGGGGGGCCACATCTTAGGGAGATGGCCCTGGTCAACAGGTCTGATCTGCTCTACCCTTAGATTAATTTTGAGGGTCCAGATGACCCAGTAGGACTGATAAGCTGATTACATTGGCCAAGGGCCTGCTGATGATGGAGATGGCTAACAGGACCACCCATTTATTGGTAATCACTATGATTAGTTCTAGTGCGTTATATGATACCGGCTCGGACGTCACCCGGGTTACCTAGGTCCGCGCTCGTGGGTTAGACAGAGACTCACGTTCGAAAAATATGCCACAATCTCCCAGGGCCACTGGTGGCGAAAGCAGCACCAACCCCAGTACGGCTACTGCAATGCCACATATAACACTTTCAAAGAGACATATCCTCACATCACAGTCAAAGAACAACGCATTGCAGTTCAACGTCGCACAATTGTTACGAACAATTTAATACCCTTACCCACGCTACAGACAATAAAGCAAGAAGTTGCACAACAGCTACAAGAACATGAGCCATCTACAGAAACGGACACTCAACACACAGATTCAAACACTAATACTGGTATCACTATTGAACTTGAAGAACAAAGTCAACAATGAAATTCATCATGATAATAATCCACAACACAACATGAATGCTAAACTTATTGAAACATTAAATGACACCCTACAAAGATACCTTACAGTTTACATGGGAACAGATCCCACACAAAGACCAGGCATACATAAAATAAACATAAACAGCAAAACAGGGGAAATTTTATTTTACATGAACGCATATATCTTTGAAGTACATTGAAGAAAATCTATCTTTAGAATACATACACCTACTTATTTACACTGGGGCTCTTACATTTATATCCACACTGGGTAGGATACCAATCCATAAACACACACAAAAATTATCCACTCAACAGAAACCTAAATGGCAAAAGTGGATTGAGTCTTAGATTGACGAAATCCGCAAGCAGTTAGGTAGACTTACACAATAAACTAAAAACGACATTTCATCAAAGCAGAACAAATGCCTCAGACAATTATTTAAGAATATTAAATCACACACCAGACATGAGCAGCACAATCAACACATTACAGAATATATGGACACATTAAAACAAAAGTTAGCTGCAAGAACGCCTGAAGTAATACATAACATGCGCTCAGCGCAAACAGCAGAACAAGTTATTCACAAACAATGAGAAGACATTCTATAAGCAGTTAAGCAAAGATTATACACACTCACAAAACACTGGTCGGCCAACACAAACAGCACTCCAAAATTATTGGTCGTCTCTTTGGTCTCTGTTGAACATAATAGGGAAGCTAGCTGGATCAGGGAAGAGGAGCAATTAGCATCCACACTATCAAACATGCCTTATACTGATATAACAGCAGATGAACTCTCACAAGTCATAAAACGTACTCACAATTGGAAGGCTCCAGGTGTAGAGAGGATTCAGAACTTCTGGTATAAGCGCTTCACCTGTTTGCATCTGGCCCTTGCAAAACAGATCTCCAACACTTTGCAAACACCACAGACATTGCCACATTTCCTCACACAAGGAATAACATACATGTTACCAAAGTCACATAACACTACAGATCCCACACAATATTGACCTATCACATGCCTGCCTACACATAACAAAATAATAACTTCCTATATCGCAAACAAAATTTATACACACATACACTCAAACAACATTCTCACTGAGCAACAAAAGGGATGCCATAGAATTCACATGGGTTGTAAGAGGCAACTCCTGATAGACAGTGTGGTCATATGGCAAACTCGCAATAAACATCGACACCTTCATGCAGCCTACATTGATTACAAAAAGGCCTTTGATTGTGTCCCACACTCATGGCTTTTATAGGTACTATGATTAAATAAAATAAACCCTACATTTATCACATTTTTAGAAAGTACAATGCTGCATTGGAGAACTACACTATACTTCACATTCAATAGTGAAACCATCACGACTGACAAAATACAGATAAACCGGAAATCTTCCAGGGTGACTCACTGAGCCCACTCTGGTTTTGTCTTGCACTAAATGCACTTCAAACAGACTGAACAGCGCAAGTAATGGCTACACAATTAAACACAATAAAAGCTGCCACCTTAAGCTTTCACACGTACTCTACATGGACAACATGAAAATCTACACCTCCACACGAACACAATTGCACCAATTACTTGACATTACACAAAAATTTTCAAAAGACATACACATGCAATTTGGGTTGGACGAATACAAAACCATTCACATTGAAAATGGAGTACTCAGGAAAGGGGGCTTCACATTAGAAGAACCAGATCACATTGCTGCTATGGAAAATGACGAATGTTACAAATATCTAAGATTTAAGCAAGCCAAGCTTCTGGAGCACAAGCACATAAAGAATACACTCACTAAACAATATCTTCATAGGCTAGAGACAGTACTTAAAACTCATTTAAAATCCAGAAATTTGTTCAAGGCCATCAATATTTATGCCACGCCAATACTCTCCTACTCCTTTGGAGTCATACAGTGGACACACACAGATTTTGAGGGACTTCAAAGGAAACAACGTAAACTGCTTACAAGGACAGAAAGCACCATCCACACACAGCTATTGAAAGACTCACCCTGCCTCGTTCAGAGGGAGGTAGAGGTCTTGTTGACATAACAGATCTACACCAGAAACAGACTCAGTCACTCAGAGAATTCTTTTACTCTAAACAACACACATCACCATTACACAAAGCAGTCTGCATGACTGATACAAAATGCACACCTCTGAATCTGTACAGCGTGCAGAACACCCATAACTTTCTTACAACATGCACTAAACTTCAATCATGGCTCGGAAAGCAACTCCACGGTAGATATCCTTCTGACCTCAACCAGCCACACGTCGACAAAAAAGCATCGAACTTTTGGTTGAGTGAAGGGAGTCTCTTTGGGGAAACTGAAGGAACCATGATTGCCATACAAGACCAGGTTATTAACACTAAAAGCTACAGAAAACATTCAGAAAGATTCGACTGATGGGTCTTGCAGGAAATGCCATATCGCAGAGGAAACCATCCAGCACATCATATCCAGTTGCAAAATACTCACGCAGACAGATTATTTACACAGACATAACCAGGTAGCCAACATTATACATCAACATCTAGCTAAGATACACAAGCTAAGGGACATTCACACTCCATACTATAAATATATCTCAGACATTGTCTTAGAGAACACCACACGTAAACTACTGTATATTTTGACAGCTATAATCACTGACAAAACTATTTCTCATAAAAGACCAGATATTACACTAGAAGATAAGCAAAACAAAGTGATTTACATAATTGATATCTCCATCCCCAACACACACAATTTACAAAAGACATACACTGACAAAATCACTAAATATATGAATCTTGCACACGAAATAAAACGCCTTTGGGGAGTTAACAGAGTACACGTTGTTCCTATCGACCTTTCCACACTCGCTACACAAAAGCTTGTCAACACTAAATTTAAACCCACACTTATACAAAACCTTACAGAAGGCCACAATTCTAAACACCAATCACATAGTAAGTAAATTCCTACACCCAAACATCAATACTATAAAGAGTGCGTAACTTTCCCTCCCTTGCATTTGAGTCCTTGGGCTTGGCCCTCTTTTGGGTCCGCTTCTGGGATTGGCTTCCGTACTTGATCCGAGTTTGGCTTCCCCAAACAATGATAATAATAATAATAACAAAGCTTGTGTGGTCCTACATG
Organism: Rhysida immarginata; assembly: GCA_023313115.1. NCBI lineage: Eukaryota > Metazoa > Arthropoda > Chilopoda > Scolopendromorpha > Scolopendridae > Rhysida > Rhysida immarginata. The sequence goes on along the minus strand of JAHWFO010093001.1, from coordinate 303,223 downwards.
CACGTCGTGCGAGGGGGGCAACATCTTAAGGAGATGGCCCTGGTTAACAGGCCTGATCTACCGACACTCAACACAGATTCAAATACCAACATTGACATCACTAATGAACTTGTAGAACAAACACTCAACAATAAACTTCACCATGATATTCATCCACAACACAACATGAATACCAAACTTATTGAAACATTAAATGACACGTTTCAAAGATACCTTACAGTTTACACGTGAACAGATCCCGCCAGGTAATGTATACCTAAAATAAACATAAACAGCAAAACAGGGGAAATTTTATTTGACATGAGCTCAAATATCTTACCACAGTACATTGGAGAAAATCTATCTTTAGAATACATACACCTACTTATTTACACTGGGGCTCTTACATTTATATCTACACTGGGTAGGATACCAATCCATAAACACACACAAAAATTATCCACTCAACAGAAACCTAAATGGCAAAAGTGGATTGAGTCTTAGATTGACGAAATCCGCAAGCAGTTAGGTAGACATACACAGTACACTAAAAACAACACCTCATCAAAGCAGAACAAACGCCTCAGGCAGTTATTTAAGATAATTAAAACACACACCAGCCATGAGCAGTACAATCAACCCGTTACAGAATATATGGACACATTAAAGCAAAAGTTAGCTGCACAAACAAGTCTGAAGAGATACAAAACATGCACTCAGCGCAAAGAGCAATGCAAGTTATTCGCAAGCAATGAGAAGACATTCTATAAGCAGTTAAGCAAAGATTATATACACTCACAAAACACTGATCTGCCAACACAAACAGCACTCCAAAATTATTGGTCGTCTCTTTGGTCTCTGTTGAACATAATAGGGAAGCTAGCTGGATCAGGGAAGAGGAGCAATTAGCATCCACACTACCAAACATGCCTTATACTGACATAACAGTAGATGAACTCTCACAAGTCTTTAAACGTACTCACAATTGGAAGGCTCCAGGTGTAGACAGGATTCAGAACTTCTGGTATAAGCGCTTCACCTGTTTGCACCTGGCCCTTGCAAAACAGATCTCCAACACTTTGCAAACACTACAGACATTGCCACATTTCCTCACACATCGAATAACATACATGGTACTAAAGTCACATAACACTACAGCCTCACACAATATCGACCTATCACATGCCTGCCTACACATAAACTATATAATCAAAAATATCCGGACACCCCTCACAGATCATCGATTGGCCCAATGTCACATGATAATGACTTGCACATCATTTAAATAGCTTCCCACACCTTCAGACACAACTCTGCTTGGACATTGGCAAGAATGGGTCGTTCGGCAGAGCTCAGTGAGTTGCAACGTGGAACCATCGTTGGATGTCACCTATGCGGCAAGTCCGTGCGTGGCATTTCCAGCCTTCTTCAGATACCCAAGTCAACAGTAGGCGATGTCATTATGAAATGGAAGACCCGGGGATCAACAACAGTTCAACAACGAACCGGTAGACCCAAGAAACTAACGGACAGAGACCGTCGAGTGCTTCGTCGTGTCACCCGCAGCAACCGGAAGTCCTCGGCGGAAAAAATTGCCACAGAGTTTCGAAACGCCTCTGCAAATGATGCCAGTACCATGACAATTCGTCGGGAACTGCACACGATGGGATTCCATGGCCGTGCTGTTGCCCACAAGCCCCACATCAGCAGGGTCAACGCCAAGCGACATCTGGAGTGGTGCAAAGCCCACAGAAACTGGACAATGGACCAATGGAAACGTGTAATGTGGACAGACGAATCTCGCTACACACTCTGGCAATCCGATGGACGAGTTTGGGTTTGGCGCATACCTGGAGAACGCTTCTTACCTGAGTGCACAGAGCCCACAGTCAAGTTCGGAGGAGGAGGAGTCATGGTGTGGGGCTCATTTTCATGGTACGGACTGGGCCAGTTCGTTCCTGTGCAAGGAATCATGAACTCCGACCGTTATCTTAATGTTTTGGACAACTGTGCACTTCCAACGTTGTGGCAATTTTTCGGAAACGGGCCATTTCCCTACCAACACAACAATGCTCCGTGCCACAAAGCGAGGCGTGTACAGCAGTGGTTTGCGGACTCAGGGGTCGAAGAAATGGGTTGGCCGGCACAAAGTCCCGACCTCAATCCTAAAGAGAGTCTGTGGGATGAATTGGAAAGACGCTTGCGGGCCAGATCACATCAGCCAACTTCTGTACCTGAACTGATTCTCGCCCTTCGGGAGGAATGGAGGAACATTCCGGAAAGTACCTACCAACATTTGGTGGAAAGTCTTCCCCGAAGGGTGGAAGCTGTGATTCGGACAAAGGGATGTGCAACGCTCTATTGATTTCCATGAAATCGTGGCTAGAGCGCAAACGTGCATGTGTCCGGATATTTGTGATCATATAGTGTAACAAAATAATAACTTCCTATATCGCAAACAAAATTTATACACACATAGACTCAAACAACATTCTCACTGAGCAACAAAAGGGATGCCATAGAAATCACATGGGTTGTAAGAGGCAACTCCTGATAGACAGTGTGGTTCTACAGCAAGCTCACAATAAACATAGACACCTTCATGCAGCCTACATTGATTACAAAAAGGCTTTTAATAGTTTCCCACACTCATGGCTTTTATATACACTACGATTATATAAAATAAACCCTACACTTATCACATTTTTAGAAAGTACAATGCTGCATTGGAGAACTACACTACATCTCCCACTCAACAGTGAAAACATCACAACTGACAAAATACAGATAACAGGGCCATCTTCCAGGGTGGCTTACAGAGCCCACTGGCAGTAAATGCACTTTCAAACAGACTGCACAGCACAACTAATGGCTACACGATTAAACACAATAAAAGCTGCCACTACACACTTACTCTACATGGACGACATGAAAATCTACGCCTCCATACAAACACATAGCACCAATTACTTGAAATTACACAACTTTTTCAAAATAGATACGCATGCAAATTGGGTTGGACAAATGCAAAACCATTCACATTGAAAATGGAGTACTCCGGGAAGGGGGCTTCACATTAGAAGAACCAGATCACATTGCTGTTATGGAAAATGACGAATGTTACAAATATCTAAGATTTAAGCAAGCCAAGCTTCTGGAGCACAAACACATAAAGAATACACTCACTAAACAATATCTTCATAGGCTAGAGACAATACTTAAAACTCATTTAAAATCCAGAAATTTATTCAAGGCCATCAATATTTATGCCACACCAATACTTTCCTACTCCTTTGGAGTCATACAGTGGACACACACAGATCTTGAGGGACTTCAGAGGAAACAATGTAAACTGCTTACAAAGCACAGAAAGCACCATCCACTTGCAGCTATTGAAAGACTCACCCTGCCTCGTTCAGAGGGAGGCAGAGGTGTTATTGACATAATAGATCTACACCAGAAACAGACTCAATCACTCAGAGAATTTTTTATTCTAAACAACACACATTACCATTACACAATGCAGTCTGCATGGCTGATACAAAATACACACTTTTGAATCTGAACAGCGCGCAGAACACCCATAACATTCCTACAACAGGCACTAAACTTCAATCATGGCTCGGAAAGCAACTCCACGGTAGACATCCTTCTGACCTCAACCATCCTCACGTTGAGAAAAAAGCGTCGAACTTTTGGTTGAGTGAAGGGAGACTCTTTGAGGAAAGTGAAGGAACCATGATTGCCATACAAGATCAGGTTATTAACACTAAAAGCAACAGAAAACATTATCTAAGATTCGACTGATAGGTCTTGCAGGCAATGCCACATCGCAGAGGAAACCATCTAACATATCATATCCAGTTGCAAAATACTCACGCACACAGATTATTTACACAGATATAACCAGGTAGCCAACATCATACATCAACATCTAGCTAAGATACACAAGCTAAGGAACATTCACACTCCATACTATAAATATATTCCTGACACTTTCTTAGAGAACACCACACATAAATTATATTTTGACAGAGCTATAATCACTGACAAAACTATCCCTCATAACAGACCAGATATTACACTAGTAGATAAGCTAAACAAGGTGACTTACATAATTGATATCTCTATCCCCAACACACACAATTTACAAAAGACATACACTGACAAAATCACTAAATATACGGATCTTGCACACGAAATAAAACGCCTTTGGGGAGTTAACAGAGTACACATTGTTGTTATCGATCTTTCTGCCACTGGGGTTATTCGACACTCGCTACACACAGGGTTCGTACGCTTTGTTCCATTTAAAATTCCAGACATTTTCCAGGTGTTTCCAGAAATGTTTTATTCCTTTTCCAGGCCAAAAATTATCATAGTTAAGCACTTAACATAAAATTTTACAAAAGAAACCTTCACTCAAATTTTGCTTAATGTTTTACTTTAAATTTTAATTTTTTTGAATACTCTTGATACTAGATTTCCAGGGACTCAGACGCAAAGCACTAGACTTTATTTTTTTAATAAAAAAAAATCTAAGCCAAGTTCTCCGTTTTCTAATCTACCTTTGGAAGGTAGGAGAAACGACATGCCACTTTTCCACAAAGAAGTTTATTCACCCACATTGCAATGCAACCGAAATGTGTACATATATGGCTGAATAAACTTCTTTGAGGTAATGACTGAAAGTGTGTGATCGCAGGAGCAAGCAGCCGAAAGACATTCCTGAGAAGTGTGGCAGGTGTTACCCTACTATATAAAGTGCACAGCAGCACATTAAGAGAGTCTTTAGGTGTTGAGCTGCTACTTCTCTGCATTGAGAGATCTCAGTTGTGATGGTATGGCCACATATTACGGATCCTGCAAACAGGTCTTTCCATTTTCAAGTGTTACATTTGAAGAATTTCTGCAAGTTCATCTGCCAAACTAATTGAAGACTTTCTATTTGTTCGTGCCTACGCTTGCCATTAAAATCTGTTCTCTTCATAAACTAGATGGATTTTCATGAAATCTGGATCTAAATGAAATTTCCTTTTCAATGGAATATTAATGTACAGAGATTTTAAAAAGGATTACTTTTGAAGAAAATTCAACGCAGTGTATGCAAGAGAAGTAGACCTAAGTGAACTTTGTTCAAGCACTAACCTAACTCCAAAACCCAACACTATAATAACTATCGCTAATCCAACGATAACCATGGGACCATAGTGAACATTAAGAGTGAGCAACTTACAAAATTATATCTCGTCACATATTGATTAGATAATACATAACCAACCATGTTATTAAAAGTGTAAATCATAAACTACGCTCAATTTAAATATCAAATACAAAATATACCTGAGTATTAGACTTTATTAATGACACTAGAAATTCCACCCGTCGCATGACGGGTGTCAACCGTACAGGTTGAAGGGTAAAGAAATGAAAGCGGAGAATCAATATTCTGCAACAATATAGGCTACTGTTCATCTGCATATAAAATAAATTGGGCTAGTGCGAGTCGGACTCGCACATCGAGGGTTCCATACTACCATATACGAGGCATGTTTTTTAAGTAAGTACCGTTTTGCGATTCCACCGCCGCAGCGTTACGGTCGGCGTTCCGCGCATGCGCGCTGGTTAACTACATCTCTTGTCTACGCACTGACGCCATTACAGTCTGATTCTTCATTGTATACGTTGTTTACTGAGTGTTTAAGATGCCTCCGACAATCGTGAGTCCCGCCGATTGTGAAGTACGGGCTGTTATACGATTTCTTAGTGCTAAAGGCGTAAAACCGATCGATATTCATCGTGAGATCTGTGAAGTGTACGGACAAAACATTATGAGTGAGGGAATGGTAAGGAAATGGGTGAGAGCATTTAAAGATGGCCGCACAAATGTGCATGATGAAGAACGGAGTGGGCGTCCTTCGGTCGTTAATGAAGATTTGGTGCAGAAAGTGGACGAAAAGGTGAGAGAAAACAGACGCTTTACAATTTCATCATTGTGCGACTGCTTTCCTCAATATTCTCGTAGTGTTTTGTATCGCATTGTGACCGAGAACTTGAATTACCGGAAATTGTGTTCACGTTGGGTTCCAAAAATGTTGACGGATTTCCACAAAACCCAACGTTTAGGCAGTGCATTGACTTTCCTTGAGCGGTACCACAATGAAGGTGAAGATTTTTTAGACCAAATTGTTACTGGTGACGAAACATGGGTGGCCTACGTCACACCAGAATCGAAACAACAATCCATGGAATGGCGACATTCATCATCACCCAAAAAAGTGAAGTTTAAGCAAACAATATCTGCCCGGAAAATCATGTGCACAGTTTTTTGGGACAGAAAAGGAGTATTGCTAGTGGAGTTTCTGCCTCGTAATGAGACAATCAATGCAGTGTCTTATTATGAGACATTGAACAATCTGCGTCGTGCAATTCAGAACAAAAGACGTGGCAAGTTGAGTAAGGGTATCGTTTTGCTGCATGACAATGCCCGTCCACATGTGGCTAATCGGACCAAAGATCTCATCAAATCTTTTAAATGGGAAACTCTAGATCATCCTCCATACAGCCCTGATCTGGCGCCCAGCGACTACCATTTGTTCCTGCACTTGAAGAAACACCTGGGTGGTCAGCGTCTTCAAGACGATAACGAAGTCAAAACATTTGTGATACAGTGGTTAACAAGTCAGGCGGCAGAATTTTATGAGGAGGGTATTCAAAAACTGGTGCCACGTTATGACAAGTGCCTCAATATTCACGGAAATTATGTAGAAAAGTAGATTAAGGTACAGGCTTTCATGTAAAAATAAAATTATTGCGATATCTTTGCACGTCTTTTTTTAATTCCAAAACGGTACTTACTTAAAAAACATGCCTCGTAATATAGTTATCAAAATATGGCAGGTTCTAGAGGGTGTGGCACTGTGTTCTCGATTTCGGCTTTTACAGACATACGTATAATCTATAATAGTTTAAGTCTCGAAATTTATAAAATAAGCGTATTGAACAAAAAAGCTTTCAAATTAACAGATCAGCTGAAAAAAGATTTTATGTTTGGCGTTGCACAAGTCCAAGTCACATTTGGCCAGTTTTTCATTATTTGTTGTAATACTTTAGAGTTTGAACTACAATCATGCCAAGTATAACCGCTTGTATGTATAACCGTTTTTACGATAAAATAAAAAGGAAAAAAAAATTTTACATTTTTTATTATTTGTTAGACAATCCGCCATCCGCCATAATAACACATACTCTGTGAAAATTTCAACTGGCTACCTCTTCCCGTTCAAAAGTTACTGCCTTAAGAGTATTATCTTACGACACAACAATCCCTGGCTTTGGACAGACCAAGAGAATTATTATTTTAATTTCAGTTTATTTATTTAATTAAATAACAATTATTGTCTTGCCACAACAATCCCTGGCTCTTCGGACGGATTGTTGCAACTTTCTTTGTTGGCTTCAGGCAGACGGACGGACAGATAAGAGAATTAGTATATTAAGATGCCAAATAAATTGGCAGATTCCATCTAAAACAGACAACGAAATATTATTTAAGTATTAAATATTAAATCATTAATAAAAAGTTATTATCAAAATTTCTTTTTTTCCCGATGGTCAGGTGACTTTTGAGTGCCAGAGCTTGTCTTTCTCGTAGACGGCAATAAAATTCATTTTGCCGGCAATAACCAGCAAGCAGCCAATTGTATTAATACATGCATTATTATTAATCACTTCCGTAAAGTCCCTGTTATTATTTCAATTTCTCTTTAGTGTAGCTATTTCAGATAATTAAACTAAGAATTTCAATTTCTATCATTATAGAATAATATACATAGGACATGAACATATTTAAATAAACCTTTGATTTTTTGTTTGTCCCCCCCCCCCCATTCAAATACATCGTTTACAAAATAACACTTGCAAAAAACTAAGTAAAAATGTGAAGCTTGAGTGTGGAGGGGAGGGGGGGGCAAAATGAAATTTGAAACAATTTTTCCAGTATACATAAAAGAAATTCCAGTAGAAAAGCTAATTTTATGCAGTTTTTCCAGCTTTTCCAGATCTTGAAAACCTTTTACTAAAATTCCAGGCTTTTCCAGGAATTCAAGGCTGCGTGCGAACCCTGTACACAAAAGCCTGTCAACACTAAATTTAAACCCACACTTATACAAAACCTTACAGAAAGCCACATTTCTAAATACCTGTCACATAGTAAGGAAATTCCTACACCCAAACATCAATACTCCCACGAGTGTGTAACTTTCTCTCCCTTGCATTTGAGTCCCTTGCTTGGACTTGGCCCTCTCTTGGGTACGCCTCTGGGACTGGCTTCCGGAATTGATCCGAGTTTGGCTTCCCCAAACAATAATAATAATAATAATAATAATAATAATAATAATAATAATAATGTAAGTACAAACAGGGAATAACACCTCCAGAAAAAAGACCAGAGAGAAAAGCCCCGTGTTGCTCACAACAGGAGGCCGAAGCCCAAAAGTAGGCTACTAAATACACATATAAAATACAAAAACATAGGCTTAAACAAAAGCAAAAAGAATCAAGCCAAACTAAGAAAGATGGACAGGGTAAGATAGACACGAAACTGGATAACTAAAAAAACATACAGGGTATACCGGAACGTCAACTACAAACTTGGAGGGGAGATAGTATGGATGATTATAAGCAAAAAAGCTCATATGAACGTGGGTCGGAATTTGAACGCTAACTGAGATATGATGAACAGAAATAAAAATGCCGGCACCAAGATCAACAAGTTAATAACTCAGGTTCTCTAACACCTAGGATAATGAAATTTGGGAGAATAATAGGGTGCATAAAACTATGTATACCGTTAAAAATTGATTGAATTCCAACAAGTAGTTATCGAGTTACCCAATCAACATCGTAACTCGGAAACTAGTGGTTGGAATTCGATCAAATTTTAACAGTATACATAGTTTTATGCACCCTATTATTTCCCCAAATTTCATTATTCTAGGTGTTAGAAAACCTGAGTTATTAACTCGTTGGCGGCATTTTTATTTCTGTTCGTATTTCAGTTAGTGTTCAAATTTGGAACCACGTTCATATGAATTTTTTTGCTCAGAATCATCCATACTATCTCCCCTCCTAGTATGTACACGATGTTCTGGTACACCTTGTATAAAATACAAATAAAAGTAAAGCTAAAACGAAAGCAAAAAGGAGCTGAGTCAAACTAACAATGTAAGAAAAAAGAAGAGGCTGAAATAAACAAAATAAAGAACTTAAACAACAAACAAACTAAGTTGTTTATAACATAACTGATAGTAGTCTTGCAGTATAGCATGTTTGGTAAAAAATAGATACCAACCGGTTTCGGCTTTTATTCCTGCCTTCATCAGGGTACAAATGATAGAAAAGTAAGCGACCGCTTACCCACAATTCGGGAATAACAAAAGTATTGTTTGATGGTCATCGTTATGGGACCCGATGGTTGTGATTGGACGGTTAGTTGACCAGGCACGCCATCGGGTGATAACGGTGATTACATTATCGTAGAGGGGTGAATAACAAAAATAAAAAATTACAGTGGAAAAAAAAAATTACAATAAATAAAATAAAAAAACGAATGACAATAAATAAAAATCTATAATGAATGACAATAATAAAAAATGGCAATAAATAAATTAAAGAATGACAATATAAGTGAACAGTAAGTTACTGGAAAAACAAAGTAAAATAATCAAAAGTAAAACGAATTAAATAGAATAAATTAATGAATAAACCAAAGCGAAGAATTGAACATTAGAGGTAATGTAAATAATATAACATTAGAAGTAAATTTGGTGAAATTGGAACATAGATGGTAAACAATAAATAAAACTATTTATAGAAGGTCATGTAGACGTTTTAGCAACTGGAAGACATTAAAACACACCTGGCAGTTGACCAATTGATTTTTTGTTTTTTCTTCAGATGTTGCCTTGAATATTTCTATGGTTTCAAGTAGAGAATTAAGTCCTGGCTTTCTGCTCGAGGCAGGATTTGGGCATTGTCAATAGTGTTTCCGATAATGTGCTTCTTGTCCAGTAGATAGGTTGCGAAGTTCGATTTTCGGTCCCGTTTAGCATATGATGTTTGCTGTTCTTTAAGTCTAGCGGCGAGGGAGCGATTTGAAACTCCAATGTAGAACATGTCATTGAGTTTTTAAACTCTGCTTCTTGCAAATGGGTCTTTTGTGTTCTGCTTGGGTGGCGGTTTGAACAACTGGTGGCAGGAACTATAAGTGCGGTAGGCAATGTTGACGGGTGTATCTTTGAAAATAGTCTGAAACTGTGATGTATATTTGTCCATGAATGGGAAGGAGAACCATATTTTTTTTGTGCTGTATATTTTGTTATTGACATTGCGAGGCAAGTTGATAGTGTTTTGGTGAATTAATCTGGAGACCAAGGACTGGGGAAATCCAGTGGCTTCAGCTAAGTATCGGATTATTTCTATTTTTCTTCTTATTATCTTCGGACATGGGAATGTTAGCCATTCTATTTATCATGTGGCGTATGGAAGCAGTTTTATGATGACATGGAGAAGGTTAGCTGTTGTGGTTGGCCTTCTGTAGATACTAAATTGGAATTTACCTTTGTTAATGTCTCTTGTGATCATGAGGTCCAGGTAGGGAAGTCTATTGTCGATCTCGGTTTCAAGAGTGAACTGAAGGTGGGGGGCAGAAAGAATTGAATCTGTTGTGAATGGCGTCGTGGTCAGTGGTACGATCATCGTACATGATAAGCAAGTCGTCTACGTACCGTAGATAGGAGACGATGTATCCAGTCTCTAATAGGGGGGTGAAGTTGATTTCTTTTGAATTCTTGCAGAAAAACTTCTGAGATGAATCCGCTTGGGGGGGGAACTCATCCCTAAGCCGGTTTTTTGGGAGAAAATCTTGTTAAAAAATAAAAAATAGCTCTGTCCGAGAATGGCTTCCATTATTCTAAGTAGGTCAATGCAGTCCACAGGGGGTAGTTTTGACGAAGAATAGAGAAGGCATTCAAGTATTGTCAGAGAATCAGGGACGGGTATATTTGTATAAAGGTTACAGATGTCGAGGGAAAGGACCCGGAAATGGTGATTAACATGCTTATTGGATAGCCTGCTAGCGACTTCTGTTGAATTGCTAAAATTAAGCAGATTAAGAAGAATGTTGAGGTCGAAAAGGAAAACTGGAAGATGTCGGAATACGTTATGGGTGGGTGCGGGTGTGTTATTGAAAAGTGGCCTTATAGGATTATTGGGTTTATGTATCTTTATCAAAGCATTAATCTTAGGTGTGGAAGGGTTGGATGGGATAAGCTGTCTGACATAGCTGAACTTATCTGAAGAATTAACCGTTTTGATGATGGATGCACGGTATTTCTTAGTTGGGTCCTGTTTCATTTCGGTGAAACCATTTTCGGATATGTAGGTCGAAATCTTGGAGTTGTAGTCCCTTTGGTATGTGACTACCGCGGCATTGCCTTTGTCGGCTTTCACTATTAAGGCATCGTTGTCGCGTAGTTTGGCGATGATGGAATTGGCTGCTTTACGATATAAAGCATGATTCCTTTGATTTAAGGAAGGATTTTTTGATGGCTTCTCCGGCTACGGTGTGCATGACCTGTCTGTTCTCGGATGTAATCTCTTGCATAGACACACATTGTTAAACCAAATATTGAGGATTTATTGTCATATTTACTGTCATTCATTTAAATTTATTTGTATTTATTACCATTCATTTATTTGTAAATAATTTGTATTTATTGTCATTCATTTTATTGTTTTATTATTATCATTTTTTATTATTATCATTCATTATAGATTTTTATTTATTGTCATCCGTTTTTTTTTATTTTATTTATTGTATTTATTTTTTTCCATTGTAATTTTTTATTGTTGTTATTCACCCTTCTACGATAATGTAATCACCGTTATCACCCGATGGCGTGGCTGGTCAACTAACCGTCCAATTGCAGCCATCGGACCTCAAAATGATGACCATCAAACAATACTTTTGTTATTCCCAAATTGTGGGGTAAGTGGCCGCTTACCTTTCTAAGGTGCGTCACATAAGTATAGGACCACCCATATTTTCCCTTGTCTGCAAGAAACAAAATAAAATAATTAAAACATTGTCACAACTATTATTTATTGTCTCCAAAGAAAATAATGGAAAACAAACAACAACAAGAATAAGAATTTATAAAAATAGAAATTAAGCTGTCCCATAAGTATAGGACCAGCATCACTTAATGCCGTTTTTCGAGCAGAAAAACTAACAAAGCAGTGATTAATCATTCAATAGATGACACTGGTGATTACCTAATAGGGTTACCTCCACAAAAACTTTCAAGTGGCTGTAAACAAGCAACTTAAACACAATACCTTGTAACACCACCTTGTCAGACTATGAAAGGGGTCAAATTGATGCTCTGAAAGCTTCTGGAGTGAATGCACGAGGTATAGGAAAGGCTATAAGTCGGTCACATAAAGCTGTACTTAATTAGTTGAAAGCTGGTGCTCAGTATGGCCAGAAAAAGAGACCTGGGAGACTTCAGTAGACGACTAATCGACAAAAAAGGACGATTATTAAAAATATGAAAGACCCCACAACATCTTTGCGTGCGGTGGCCAATTCTGAAGATGTTCCAGTATCAAAATCAAGTGTGCAATGGATTGTGAAGCAGGCATCATCTCTTGTGTACACGAAAAGGAAACAGCAACCTGCACTCCAACTGCACCACAAGCAGAAACGGTTGGCCTTTACCCAATGTTCTGGATAGAAGATTGGAAGAGAGTCCAATTTAGATGGGCCAGACAGCTGGCAATATTACTGGCATGACATCAGGAGGTCAGAAGAAATGTATTTGATATGGCAACAGGGAGGAGGATCACTTATGGTCTGGATTGGCTTTGGATGGAATGGTAGAACCAATTTAGCTATTGTTAGTGGAAGAATGAAGACTTCAGACTATCAAGATCTGCTTGATATTCATCTTTTACCGTTTGGGGAGAAGATTGGAGGGATCAGATGGATTTTCCAGTAAGATAATGCCCCAGTTCACCGTGCAAACAGCACCTATGTGTGGTTTTTAGCAAACTGGGTGCAAATTATGGACTGGCCTGCCCTATTTCCAGATATCAATCTAGTGGAAAATGTATGGGGTGCTTTAGCCAGATCTGTTTACGCTGGTAGAAAACAGTACCACAATATAGAAGAATTAAAGTATGCTGTGTTGAATGCCTGGGAAGAAATTAATTCAGATTATCTGCAAAACCGTCATAACTATGCCAAACCAAATTTTCAAAAATATTGAAAAAAGGGATGATTTATTGGGCAGTAAGTGATGCTGGTCCTATACTTATGGGACAGCTTAATTTCTATTTGTATAAATTCTCATTTTGTTTTTCATTATTTTCTTTGGAAACAATAAATAATAGTTGTGAGAATCTGATACAGTGACAATGTTTTAATTATTTTATTTTGTTTCTTGCAGACAAGGGAAAATATGGGTGGTCCTATACTTATGTGACGCACCTTATCATTTGTACCCTGATGAAGGCAGGAATAAAAGCATAAACTGGTTGGTATCTATTTTTTACCAAACATGCTGTACTGCAAGACCATTATCCGTTATGTTAATTGCTATGTACAGAAGAACCTCACATCTACGACTAAGCTACTTTTCACTAAAATCTTTCAGGTTACAATTCCTGAAATTGTTCTTAAAATTAATAATAATAATAATAATAATAATAATAATAATAATAATAATAATAATGTGACAACAACAGGGGATACCGACCGGCCAATCTAGAGGGAAGAGCCCCAAGTTGCCCCCTAACAGGCTAAGCCCAAAACGGGGTTAATGAAAGACATATAAAAAGAAACTACAAAGAGAAAAAAAAACAAAAAAAAACAAGACCAGCAAAATAGCTTCAGTCAACCTAAAAAAAAAAAATAGCAAAACAGGGAAATAATGTACA
>JAHWFO010093001.1:252182-289143 GCA_023313115.1 Rhysida immarginata | reverse complement strand
TACAACACGGGAGGGGGGGGGGGAGAGTAACTCACGCAGACAACAACACAACAAACAACAGAGGGAAAGAAAAAAAAAAGTAAACAAAACTTCAGTCAAACAAATATAAATGTTTATCGTTTAAATTATTAAGATTAATACCATCAAAATTATCCATATAATTTTTTATGAACTTAGCAATTGGATTAATTTCACTTAAATTAGTCCTCCATTTAAGTGATTGTCTAAAAGCATAATAACCTTTCCGTGTACATTTAATATCATGAAAATCGAAACTGCCGAAAATATCAGGCACACTCATCCTCTCGTAATAGAGATTTAATAGTGTATTAAAAAGAGAGCGCTTAACAATTAAATCAATGTTAAAGACATTACACTTTTCATACGAAGCGTCACATATTTTAAACCTGTTCTGAATGAACTTTTTAAAGCGTGAAAATTTACGCCGCAAGAAGGCAAACGATTGCGTGTTACCACCAAACCATACCCATGTACAATATAATACCTTCGGAATAACGATCGCCTTATAATAATAATAATTATTATTATTATGTATCAATCCGGTAGAAGAACCATGGCTATTACAGAATGGTACCACACAAGAGGTTGACCCCCACAGGCAAAAATTGCCCAAAAAAGGGGTTAATAATCATCATCATTTAATCATAACCATAATTTAATCAAGGCCATCAATACTTATGCCACGCCAATACTCCCCTACTCCTTTGGAGTCATATAGTGGACACACACCGATCTTGAGGAACTTGAAAGGAAACAAAGTAAATAGCTTACAAAGCACAGAAAACACCATCCACATGCAGCTATTGAAAGATTCACCCTGCCACATTCAGAGGGAGGCAGAGGTGTTATTGACATAATAGATCTACACCAGAAACAGACTCAATCACTCAGAGAATTCTTTTACTCTAAACAACATACATCACCATTATATAAAGCAGTCTGCATGGCTGATACAAAATACACACTTTTGAATCTGAACAGCGCACAGAACACCCATAACATTCCTACAACATGCACTAAACTTCAATCATGGCTCGGAAAGCAACTCCACGGTAGACATTCTTCTGACCTCACGTTGAGAAAAAAGCGTCGAACTTTTGGTTGAGTGAAGGGAGTCTCTTTGGAGAAACTGAAGGAACCATGATTGCCATACAAGACCAGGTTATTAACACTAAAAGCTACAGAAAACATATCAAAGATTCGACTGATGGGTTTTGCAGGAAATGCCATATCGCAGAGGAAACCATCCAACACGTCATATCCAGTTGCAAAATACTCACGCAGACAGATTATTTACACAGACAACCAGGTAGCCAAAAATTATACATCAACATCTAGCTAAGGGACATTCACATTCCATACAATAAATATATCCCCGACACTGTCTTAGAGAACACCATACAAACTATATTTTGACAGAGCTATAATCACTGACAAAACTGTCCCTCATAACAGACCAGGCATTACACTAGTAGATAAGCAAAACAAAGTGACTTACGTAATTGATATCTCCATCCCCAACACACACAATTTACAAAAGACATACACTGACAAAATCACTAAATATACATATCTTGCACACGAAATAAAACGCCTTTGGGGAGTTAACAGAGTACACATTGTTCCGATCATTCTTTCTGCCACTGGGGTTATTCCACACTCGCTACACAAAAGCCTGTCAACACTAAATTTAAACCCACATTTATACAAAACCTTACAGAAAGCCACAATTCTAAACACCTGTCACATAGTAAGGAAATTCCTACACCCAAACATCAATACTCCCACGAGTGCATATCTTTCCCTCCCTTGCATTTGAGTCCCTTGGGCTTGGCCCTCTATTGGGTCTGCCTCTGGGATTGGCTTCCGGACTTGATCCGAGTTTGGCTTCTCCAAACAGTGATAATAATAATAAAATTTAATAATGTAACAACCCCTGAGTGGATGCCCCCTTACCCCCTGAGTGGATGCTCCCTTACCATGGGTTAGGGGTTTGGGTGCTTCAGGGATTTTGTGAGCTATGCTGGTTGTAGCACTGCTACTTTACGGTCACCCTTACTAGAAAGGTCATGGTTGAGAAGTGAGACAAAGAATACTGAATGATGGTGACCGGCGACACCTGGGACAAATGATTCAGAGAGACAGGAGCGCAACAGTGCAGCAAATCACAGACCAGTTCAATACTGGCCGCACTAGAAACGTCTCTCGGTGGACAATCCGTCGGAATTACAATTTCTCTTGTTGAGCCTCCGTCCAATGAAGCCCGTCCAATGTAATGTATTGCTTGAATGTAGTCTCTGGAAGAACTCCTTTTGTGGCTCATCAAGATTTTTTGCAACTCCTTTGCACTTGACATGACAGAGTTCTCCAATGCGTGTTGCCTTGTAAAACCCCTTCCTTTTCATTTGGTTCCACTGTTGTTGCATGTCGGTGCAGCTGATGCCATTCAAATCTTGAGAAGAATTTCTAAACATAAAAAGTGAACAATCTTGGCTTACATGTTTTCATAATATACAGGGTGACCCAAATTTATCCAGCATAATTGTTTAGGAACATTGTATGGTTCAAATGGAACAAAAAATGTCCTATAAACATTACATCTAGTTTCGATCGTGTGTGAGATATCGATGTTTGTCTATTTTCTTGTAGAGTTGTTAAAGCAAATAAGTAAAACACTAGACAGTGCAGATCACTTTTATTCTGCATACTGACAGAACATCACATTGAACTAAAAAACAAAACTAAAATGATACAAGGAATAAGAATAAGAAGAAAGTAACAAATCAATGTCGAGGAAGTGCCTCAAAATGGTTGCCCCTAGCTCCAATGCACTGGTTACATCTTTGGACAACTGAGCTGGTAGCTGCCACAATCTGGTTGGGTGTAACTGCTCGACTACAAGCTTGAATGGATGCAATGAGCTCATTTCTGGTGGTGGGCGGATTGCTGTAGACCTCCTCCTTCTGTGTTCCCCACAGAAAAAAAATCTAATGGGGTGAGGTCCGGTGACCTAGAAAGCCAAGCCACTGGATCACCTCTACCGATCCATCTGTCCGGATAACTGATATTCAACGAGTCTCGCACTCCTCTACCAAAGTGGGCCACGCATCCTTCCAATTGCAATCAAAGGTTTCTTCGTACATCAAATGAACTTCGACGTTGTGTTGCATAATGTGAGCAACTGCTTAAATCAACCGCCAAGTCAATAAAATACCTTTCACACATGTTACAAGTACAGTGATTCCTCTTCCTGTTTAGCATATGCAAAAAGTAAGAGTACATTTAAGAATAAATAGGTTTTGTATAGTGCGGTCCCCATTTTTGACTTGTCACGATAAATATGCAAGAATATATAGGGAAAAAACTCCAATTTTTAATTTTGCAATTTTAAATATGCATAATATGTAACTTTACAATTAAAAGCCTTCAAAATCTGATTCATCATCTTTCATTTCTGCAAAGAGGTCCCTCCACTCTTCTTAAGTCAATCTAACATTAGTATCCCATTCTTCAAGACTGGCTGTATCACCTTCATCGTCTGAAGCACTGGCTATATCTTCTTCATCATCCCACAAAAGATGGTCCTCAGTACCATCAATTTTGTTACTGATACCTGTTTTTAAAAAGCTCTTCTTGACCATATTCTCGGGTATAGAATCCCAAGACTCTTTAACCCAGGTAGGTACCTGAGTTTCTTCCAGTTTCCTGCTGGTGTCCTCTTCACCTGATCTGATTCCATCCATTCCATCCAGTGGTTGCAATAGGCTTGTTAAACCAGCTTGTATGACTGCCTGGCTTGTCTTCATTTCCATCAGTTTTGCTTTTATTGGCTGTGTGAGATGGCTCCTGAACTGGTCCCACACCAGCATTGCAGGCTGCTTCGACACTGCACCAGCTCTTCTACTCCATATCTTCTCCAGTCATAGTTTCACACCCATCCAGTAGGGTGGACATGAACAATCACTCCAGGAGGAAATCTTTCGCCTTTTGGAAAGGTCTTTGTTGTGTAATGAGATGAATCAACGTACAAGGTGAGGTAGATAATATAAGGTTTAATTATCATGGTAAATATTAGGATACATAGATGGAGAGAAAAATATAACGTGGTTTACATGAAGCATGAAATCGAGTGTCTGTCTGAGAGAGAGTGATGGCCACATGGCAACAAGGGAAAAGATTAGGTGCACCGTCTGGTGGCAACACGATACATTACACACCTTACCCCTTGATTGAGAGTACATAGTCCTTCAGGTAGGATGGCGGTCGGCTTTGTCGTTGCGGTCGAGTCTGGAGTGCCGCTGTCAGGAGTGTTGTCGCAGTTGCTGTATCGTTTTGAAATATTTGTGTTTGTTCTTCGTTTTGCTGCAGTGTTGACGAAGAAGACATTTCATTATTTTGTGTCGAAGGTGGAGTAAGTTCTTCATTACTAGGTGAGGCTGCACTGTTTCGAGCGCGCATGTGATCCACGTGTTTTCGAGCGAAGCTAGTGGGTGTTGCAATTTCATAAGTAACTGGACCCAGTCTGCAATGTACAATGGTTGGAATCCACGCTGATTCTTTTCCACTCTGACGTGCCTAAACAGTAGCACCAGATGAAAATTGGCGGGCGATAGTAGTAAATTGTTTAGTATCATGTTCCTTGCTATCTGGGTGCATCAAGTCTAAGCATGAACGTAGACGACGTTTGAATAAAAGCATTGTAACCCCTCTCTTATGCAGACTTGAGAAAGGCAGGTAATAAAACCGAAACTAGTCGTCGTTTTTATAATGCAGTATTGTAAAGCCTCTATTTTTTTCGTTAAGAAGTACAATACTATGACCATTCCACTACAATGAATAAAAGTTCAGCTGGGCTCAGCCCTGTAATCGAATGAGGGGTAATATGTTGTGACAATAAGTAGCTTGATAAACGTTTTTTCCATTGCCAGTGATGATACGTTTTAAACTTTCTTTCATAGATTGAACAGCTTGTTCTGCTGGACCATTTCCGGCTGGATGATATGGCGATATTCTTATATGCCTAATTCCATTCTTTTGTGTGAACGTGGCAAAATGAGATGAGGTGAATTGCGGTCCATTGTCTGAAACTATTGTATTAGGAATTCCACAAGTTGCGAAAATTTCACGTAGCGTCGCAATTGTAGCTTGTGCTGACGTATTTTGCATTTGACGAACTTCAATCCACTTGGAGTATGAATTGACCAGAACAAAAAACATTTGTCCCTGAAAAGGACCTGCAAAGTCAATGTGTAGATGGATCCAAGGAATTGTCGTACGTTCCCATGGGTGAACTGGAGCTTGTGGATGGTTATGTCGGGTAAGCTGACAGTTGGAGCAATTGTTGACAATGGTTTCTATGTCTTTATTCATAGCTGGCCACCATACAATGCCTGGATGAGCTAAGTGTAACTCGTTTAACATGTTAGTACGAAGAGATGGTGGAATAATTACTCTACATCCCCATAACAAGCAATTTTTATGGACTGAGAGTTCAGTAAAACGAATAACATAGGGTTTTAGTTCATTTGAATCATTTGGTATAGGCAAACCCGTTAAAACATGATGTTTAACTTGATTTAGTATAGGGTCGTTTGCAGTGTGTTTTGCTATATCCATAGCAGTGATTGGAGATTCCTCGAATTCTTCAATAAATAAGATTTCTTTTACAGATGGAGGATCAAAGTCTTTAGTTGGGACTGGGAGGCGACTAAGGGCGTCAGCATGAGAAATTTTTCCTGCAGGAGAGTATTCGAGCTTGAAATCGTATGCAGCTAAAATAACAGACCAACTCAGCATACGGGGAGACATCTTGGTGGGAGTAGATTTATCTGTTGTAAATAGCCCTAACAACGGTTTATGATCTGAACGTATAACAAATTTAGTTCCATATACGTAATGATGAAAATGTTTAACACCATGAATAATAGCTAATGCTTCACGATCAAGTTGTGAATAATTACGCTCTGCTTGTATTAGAGTACGAGATGAGAAAGCAACTGGTTTTTCTATTCCAGAAGAATCAATCTGAGAGAGTACTGCACCAATTCTATATGGCGATGCATCACATGTCAATATAATAGCAGGGCTCGACAAATTCCAAAAATCTGATTAGACAGTTGGCTACCACTGCAATTTTCATGGTAGCCAACCGAAACATGATATTTGTGTGTCGGTATAATCATGTACAGGGTGATTTAGTCAATTACGTACGATTCTAATGG
Organism: Rhysida immarginata; assembly: GCA_023313115.1. Lineage (NCBI taxonomy): Eukaryota > Metazoa > Arthropoda > Chilopoda > Scolopendromorpha > Scolopendridae > Rhysida > Rhysida immarginata. The sequence goes on along the minus strand of JAHWFO010093001.1, from coordinate 282,901 downwards.
TTTATTACTAAGGAACTAATAAACATAGAAATGTCATATAGAACTTATAATACACATTACACATTGGAATTTTACACCTCATGACCAGCATACTCAATGTACTCGATTCATCTGTACAACAAGACGAAGCGTGAGGATGAAGTTTTGCAGCACTCCGCCTCGCATCTCATTGTCAACCAGTGTACAAGATTCGGTGATTACCTGACAGACCTCTTCCATGGTGCAGGGTCGTGTGCTAAACAGCATTTCCTGAATATGATAGTTATCACCTTCAAATGTGGTCCAAAATTAACCATGTGCAATAAAAAATATAAACAAAACAAAGGCAATTTTTTGTTAATTTTTTAAGTGGGAAATTTTTTTTAGTTGTGGGGGGAAAAATAACCCCCCCCCCCCCTCACATACATACGCACACTTGCGCAGCTTAGAGAGAACTATCACCACACCTGATTTTCAGGAATATTAAAATAGCCAAAAATTGAATCTTAGAAATGAATAAATATGGCAATTTTATTGAAAGCAACTTACTGTTTGTACATCTTGGTAGAAATATATATGCAGTTGTCACATACTGGCTATGTACTGATGAGATTTTTTTAAACATCGAAACTTGACATTGATATTTGATTGGATGTGCCTTGCACTTCACATCCCCCATAGGCAGCCATGTGGTGGTTGCCAATAGCACTTATGAGCGCAGGGGCGCTTGTGCGTTTTCTTGAATTAAGCATTATTTATTATTTTTTTTATATAACCAATTCAATGTCATTGGAAGAATTTTCAAACCAAGTACCGGGTGGGCAAGAAATAACGTGAGGTGTTCAGAGCTCGCTAGCGGGAATTCTATTAGGCCAAATGCAGTACATTTTGGTGTATATACTTAGTGGAACATGCAGTTTCGATTTCTGCAAAAAAAAAAAAATAGTACCAAAAGTCGCCATAGAGGGTGCTTATTTCAAGAAAACAATGAATACATTTGCATAAGCGCGTTCCGTGTTGAGCAATCATGACAATAAAAGGCAAGGCTGAGGATTTCCCATCATTCACTAACGAATGGCCTGACGATGACGCTTACTCTGCCTAACCGGGCGTTATTAGTCAAGTTGTTTTATCAGAAGAGCGACAATGCAAGTGCTGCTCTTCGTGAATTCCGGCAATTGAAAACGTTACAAAGAGGACCGATGAGCATAACTAACTTACGGAAAATGATTGAACGATTTGAATCTACCGGAGCTCTAGGAGTGCAACCAGGCCGGGGACGCAAACGAATCAGGCAGCAACACGTTGAAGAAGTTGCAACTGCTGTTGTGGAACAGGAGATGACTACTGTGCAGGGTACCAGCAGTGCACAAGCAATAGCATGCCAAACAGATATCCCATATTCGACGTTGAGAAAAATATTGCATAAGATATTGACATTTTATCCCTATAAACTCACACCTGTTCAACAATTGCTTCCTGGAGATGAACGTACCCGAACTGGCTTTTCATTGAGATTTTTAGCACGTATGGAAGTGGATGATGCATGGCCATGGCAAATTTTATGGAGTGATGAGGCACATTTTTATTTGAATGGTGATATCAATACCCACAACTGCCGTATTTGGGCTGCATCAAATCCACAAGTGTGTCTGCCAACTCCTATGCATTCACCGAAACTAACAGTATGGTGTGGCTTTACTGCTTCTTTGATCATCGGCACGTACTTTTTTGAAGAAATCCGTCCCCGTGGACCGGTGACTTGTTCCGTCAATTCTGCCAGGTATGCCGATATGCTTGAGACTTTTGTGATACCACGACTGCAGAAAAAGGGTTGTCTGGATTCTACCATTTTTATGCAGGATGGTGCGCCACCGCACATCGGACGTCAGGTGCAGCAGATCTTGCGAGAACGTTTTTCAGACAACAGAATAATTAGTCGTACATTTCCCATGGTATGGCCACCCAGGTTGCCTGATCTCAACCCTTGTGATTTTTGGTTATGGGGATATTTGAAAAGCCTTGTGTATCAAGCACATGTTCCTGACCTCTCAACCTTAAAGGATCAAATAACGTTACATATCAGACTAATTAATGCAGATATGCTGCGAGCTGCCGTAGAAAATGTCGTGTACCGCATGCAGCTATTGGAGCAGCTCACTGGTGGTCATATTGAAACACATTTGTAATTAAAAATAAAACATTGTTTATTGTTGTTACTAAAATTGGTTTGTACGGTATTTGTTCATTTGACAATTAGGTATTCATTGTTTTCTTGAAATAAGCGCCCCTTACGGCGACTTTTGGTACTTTTTTTTTTTTTTTTTTTTTGCAGAAATCGAAACTGCATGTTCTACTAAGTATATACACCAAAATGTACTGCATTTGGCCTAATAGAATTCCCGCTAGCGAGCTCTGAACACCTCACGTTATTTCTTGCCCACCTGGTATTAAAAAAATAAAGGTCGAATATAAAACATACATTATTAACTGAAAAAAGAATAAAAAAATTCAATAAACCGCCTGAAGAGTGAAGTGGATTGTCAAGTCAACAAATCAGATCCCATTCAGAAAATTGCTATTTGCTGTGTGTAACAGATGATATAATATTTTCAGCCAATCAGTGCATGCAAGCATTAACATCAGCCAATTATTCTTACCATCACACATCACTACTAGATACCAGGCAGTGTTGCCAGATGTAGCATTTTTGAGGCCTAAAAAGAGGCCACAGCACAATTGAAATTGTAGCACTTTTGTAGCATATTATGCGATTTTGTAGCACTTTTTTAGTACTTTTGACAAAATCGAGATACCAGATACGTCTTCATGAGTCACCAATAATACTATACTTGCATATTACAAAGCACTTAAGCCAATGGGCTCTTATAGGCAGCACGCTTTGCAGTGATAATAGCATATATAAATCCTGAAATTGCTGCACTGCAGGCCTCGTCACGTCCTGGGTATCAACTTTGACCACATCCAAAAGGCCATTTTTCCCTGACTACTAGATCTCCTAGCTCCTCCGTGTCCTTCGTCAATCAGCAATCAGCTTTATCGTCCTGATAAAGGATTCCATCTTATCCTCTGGATGACTTAACTAGGTTTCATCTGGCTTCTCGCCTAGTTCAGTGTACTTCCCCTGGTTATTTGCTGGACGAGTAACGTAGTGGAAGCACTGCTTCCGGGCCTCTCGTTTCGATATTCCCTGCACTGGTCGATTGTCGCATGTAAGACCTCTTTGCATTTGATGAAACTTTTGAATGATGAATACAAATATTTGAAACTTTGTTATTAATAAAAGGTTTAAATTATAAGTAGTGATTTATTTCTTTGTGTTTGGCAATCACAGTTGTAATTTATGACAGGCTTTTATGTAGCATAAAGCGTAGCATAATTGAGATGGATCTGTAGCATAAAGTACGAGGGGCGATTGATAAATAAGAACTCCATGGCTGTAACTTTTTTATTTTTTAACCGATTTTCAAAATTCTTTTTGTATCTTATACTCACATTTGTCCTCTATGTAATGCACTATTCACTTTTCGACATAGTCCCCATCCCTTTCCACGCATTGCGCCAACGCGTGACTAGTTGTGTGAACCCATCGGAGAGGAATTCCGGAGTTGTTGTCGACACCAGGATTGAATGGCAGCTTTGGACCCTCTTCTGGAGTACGATAACGTCCGCCCGCACATGAGTCACCACACACCAGAGGCATTGCAGCACCTACAGTTCAGAGATGAAAAATTGCAGTTCAAAAATGAAAGACTTTGCACATTGCAGCTTTCACCACTTCCCAAAGAAGAAAGAGCCCCTTAAGGGACATGAGTTGGTTCTGACGGCGAGGTAAACGCTGCCATTCAATCCTGGTGTCGACAACAACTCCGGAATTCCTTTCCGACGGGTTCACCCAACTAGTCACACATTGGTGCAATGCTTGGAAAGGAATGGGGACTATGTCGAAAAGTGAATAGTGCATTACATAGAGGACAAATGTGAGTATACAAAAAGAATTTTGAAAATCGGTTAACAAATAAAAAAGTTACAGCCATGGAGACCTTATTTATCAATCGCCCCTCGTAGCATAATTCAGATGGCACTGTGGCACTTTCCATTTTCAAAACCTGGCAACACTGATACCAGGTTTGAAAACGCATGGGAGCAAATTCGTGATGTCATAAAGCTTCTAATTTCCATATACATGTCATGTTAAAAACCATCGATGGTTATCTCAATGTATCGGCATTTTGAAACCATCGACCACCAAAACCATCGATACATTGCACATCACTACTGACTATACATAACAAATATTTCATCAACGAGGAACGAAAATCTAGCATAACAATATGTACTGACAGAGTAATGACGAACAGTAAATACAGGAAAGAAGGCCACCGATAAGAAAGGCCTACCCAATTCGCACTGCCCAACTGGCTTCTTATGTAAAATTTTATGTAAGAGCTAATTTCACTACAAATTTAAATTTCCGGTGGTTACGATACAGTAATGTGATTAGGCCTTCCAATCGGCTGCCGCATTGGCCAATAGCCAAGTGGCTACCACCTGTTTGAAAGTTGTAGCCAAAATGGAATTTCTGGTAGCAATTGGCTACCAAAATATAGGATTTGTCGAGCTCTGTAATAAGTTTCGATATGTCGAAAGGAATGAGTACCTTTTCTGATGTCAATATCGCTTTGAGTTTTGAAAAAGCATTCTCATGTGTACTAGTCCAGTTCCATTGTTTTTTGTTGTCTAACAGAGGGTATAAATGTTCTGCAATAGTTGCTCGATTTGGGATAAAACTATGGTAGAAATTAAGAAGTCCAAGGAAAGCTTGCAGTTCTTTCTTGTTCTTTGGATTCGGAGCAATTTTAATTGCTCTGATTTTATTTTGAGAAGGGTGGAGTCCATTTTTGTCAATTGTATGTCCTAGGAATTCTACTTCATGGACGTTAATTTTGCTTTTGTTCTTAGGACGTAGACCTAAATTTGATAGGCATGACAGAACTTGGCTTAGACGCTCTGCCAACTCGTTTTGTGTTGAAGCACAGACAAGAATGTCATCGAAATATGGTACAACACCTGGAAGATTTGACAGAAGAATATCCATAACACTTTGAAAAATACCTGGGGCGACACAAACACCAAATTGTAAATGTTTGATTTTGAAAGCTCCTCGATGAGTAATGAAAGTTTGGGCCTCTGATGAATCTTCATCGACAGGTAGTTGAAGATAAGCCTGAGCTAGATCTATTTTAGCAAAAACAGAACTAGGTGGTATAGATGTCAGCAATTGTTGAACAGCAGGGATTGGATAAGGGTGATCCTGCATTGCTTTATTAATAGTTATTTTATAGTCACCACATAAGCAAATCTCACCTGATGGCTTGATGATTGGAACTACAGGCGTTGTCCATCTGGGGTTGTCAATTGGTTCTATGACTCCTTGTTCTAGAAGAGTATCGAGCGCCTTATCAATTCTTGGTCGCAATGCCAGTGGAATAGGTCTTGCTTTAAGACGAATAGGCGGATATTTCGAATCTATAGGCAAAGAGATGGATTGCCCTTGATATGAACCCAAGTCAGGAGTGAATATATTAGCATAATCAGTCAGTACTTGTTGAACTGAATCGTGATTTGTTTCGTTAACACCAAATAAGATAATTCCTAAAGGTGCGAACCACTCATAACCTAGAAGATTTGATTTTTCTTCGTACGTGACGAAAAGTCATAGATTTTGCTTAAATCCATTATGCTCAACTGTAGGCCAACACTGACCTTTAAATTCAATGTGTTGATGTTGGTAGTCTTGTAGCACAAATGGTACCTTGGTGAGTTTAAGATTTTCTTTCTTATTTAGGTCTCGGAAAGTCTTTTCAGAGATGATGGAATATACTGATCCGGAATAGACTTCCATTTTGCATTTAACTGTAGCGTCACGAAGCATTTATGTGGGGGTGATTCTTGAGACAACTGATTAATAACACATTCGGGAGTGGCTGTGTTAACTTCTCCTGTTGCATTTGTCGTATTATACTGCCTTTGGTTTTTTGTTTGCTTATGTGCACGAATACACAGAATATGTGCACTAGTTTTGAGGAATGACATACAACGTTTCTATGAGGACAGTTTGAGCGGGAATGTCAGCCTCCGCATCCTTGGCATTCTTTCTGAACATGTTGTGTGGGAGTAGCAACATTTAATGTCAGTAGAAGCATTGTCTCTTTAGTAGACGTGTTCTTTCTTGATTCGAACTTTGAATTTATATTCTTACATTGTATGTTGCTGATGACCTCAGGTGGAGAGGTAGAGAATCGTTCATTTGCACGGATTTCTCTCACTTGGACAGCTGCAGTTTCAGCAGATAATGCTTGCTGTGTAGCTTGTGTGAAAGTCAGTACTGATTCAAAAAGTAGTCATCGTTGTGTTGATTCATCCTTCATTGCGCAGACGAATTGATCTCGTAGACGCTCGTCGAGAGTAGCGCCAAAATTACATAGATCTGCTAGTTGACGAAGATTGGTGACAAATGAGAGAACTTTGAGCTCGTTTGTGAAATTGGAAACGTTAGAAAATTGTTGATGGTGCCGGGGCAAAATGATTTTTTAATAGAGTTAAGAGTTCGTCAAAAATTTTTGTTTCTGGCAACGCCAGCGCAACGAGTGATTGAACAACGGCGAGGGCTTTTAGGCCTATGACAGCTAACAGAGTTGCTCGCTTACGTTCCAGTTCCATGATGTGTTTTGCAGCACAAAAGTATTTAATTTGCTCAGCATATGTGTCCCTTAATTTTGGATTATCGACATCGAAGGGTTGAATAGTGCCAATGGTAGACATGATTGATTAATGGAGAAAAAACTTGCCTTTTGGAGATGAGTAGATGGCGTCTCATCTTTGTTATGGAGTTTTTTCAATCCAGTTTCATCGACGTAGTTCCGTTGAACATCTCATTGATTTGCATCCCACTCTCGTCGCCAATTGTTGTGTAACGAGATGAATCAACATACAAGGTGAGGTAGATAATATAAGGTTTAATTATCATGGTAAATATTAGGATACATAGATGGAGAAAAAAACATAACATGGTTTACATGAAGGATGAAATCGAGTGTCTGTCTGAGAGAGAGTGATGGCTGCATGGCAACAAGGGAAAAGATTAGGTGCGCCGTCTGGTGGCAACACGATACATTACAGTCTTCCTTTTAAAAATAAGCATCTGCGGTAGTTTGGTACGATTCGCAAGACATCCTAGAACCACAGTAAAATGTGTTTTTTCGTGGCCAGTTGTTCTCACGTAGACTATTATGTTGATCGTTTGGTTACTTGGCATATGGAAAAACATAGGAGTTTCATCCATGTTTCCGATATGTCCCAGGTCAAATGCGTGTACCTTCCGCAAATTTATCACAAACTTTCGAAAATTCAGTACCTTATCTTCCATGTCACTAGGAAGCTTCCATAAAATTTTTGTTCGCTGACGCGTAGCCAGAGAGTTCCTCCAGATGGACTTCTGATACCAGCTGCCGGAAAACTTTAATGGCTGACTAATCCCGTACTTCACGTCCTTGGACATCTTTTTGGCCTGTAATCGTATATGGACTGAGGACATGACATACCCGTCTTTCCTCCGACTTTCTACCCACTCAAGGAGGTCCTTTTCTAGCTCAGGGAATGAAACCTGCTTTCCTCTGAGGGCCTTTTTCGTCTTTGGCATTTTTTCTAATGACGACTTCTGTTTTTTGCCAGAGTCTGATGTTGCTTTCTGGAATGTCAAATCACCTGGATGCTTCCGCATTGCTGGTGCTTTAAGCATAGTATACGATTTTCAATTTGAAACCGGTGTCGTATGCAAAACGTTTTGTTACTCCAGTAGCCATTTCAAATCAACCTGTTTCAGAATCAAAATTAATCACATTAATTCATATTATTGAATCAGACTGAATTATAGAACAGAAGCACAGAAATTAGTAAACCAATTAAATTTAAAAAAAGAAAAAAATCGAAAGAGAAAGAAAGTAAAAAAAATAAATAAAAAAAAATTATGACGTACCTTAGTTTTGCTGAAAGAAGAATTCCTAAATAAAAACGTTGGAGATCGAATGTACCAAATAAAGATGCTTGTATTGAAGACTGATGAATAAATTGCATTGATTTCCATTTATATTGCCTGGGTTTATATAGTGCTTGCAGTGCTATTACCAATCAACAAATTTGAATAAGGGTGGCATTGCCCACTGGCTTACGAATAGTGTTTGCACGTACTGTTTTTTTGATATGACTCACCATATTGTGTCCGTTTGGTGGCCAAAATAATTTTAATGGGAAATACAAACAACAAAAAAAATCTTAATTCAATAAAAATTTTGGTGGTTATATAATTTTGAATGAAAAACAGAATGATCACAGTTACATGTATCTTTACATTTATTTGTACATTTTGAAGTATTTAATTTTGAATAATGACAAGAGCAATTTAAGTTTGGGGCAAATTGTCGATTTTGAAGTGTGCATTTAGTAAAGGCTTTTGGTTTAACATCAATAAATACTAATGAGACATGTACATTTAAACAATTTTATTTCAATTATGATTTTTATTTAACATGAGATCATTTTAATAATAATAACACTAAATTATATAAATAGCATGGACGTAATTTCGTCAGGACTTCCAAGTGATGCTGAAGTTGCCATTCATATTGACAAGTCATTTCGTATTTGTTTTTGGCGACAGGAAATTCAAATAAAAAATGAATTAATTTGCTATATAATAAACTGTACATTGTATATAAGGACAATAAAAGTTCTGTGATGTATATTATATGCTAATTTCGTCTGAAGTTTATCAGAACAGAATGCCACTTTATCACATCGAAGCGATGTTGAAGTTGCCATTCATATTGAGAAGTCACTTTCGTATTTTTTTTTTGGCAACGGGAAATTCAAATAAAAAAAATGTATTAATTTTCTATATACTGAACTGTACATTGTATACACAGGATAATTAAAGTTCTGTGATGTATATTATACGCTAATTTCATCTGAAGTTCATTAGGACAAAATGCAACTACCCCCCCCCCCCCCGCCCCTCTGGCTGCCTTTAATACTCTTGTATAATACGGTCCCACAAATTCAGATGCTTTATTTAGGCCAAAATTTTTCGCATTATAGTAGAATAAATACGGTAATTAAAAAAATTAATAAAAGTTAATATACAGATTAATGAAATTACAATATATAATAAAAGAAATAAAAAACTCTTTCACCACAACAAAAATTAAGGAAAAATACAACCTGAACCTGAAACAAATCACTCGGTTCCCCCTAGTGTACTCCTTGGTCCCTGCTGAATGATGATAGCCTTGCTGTCGAAAAGCGCTTCCAGATTCAGGTTGTATTTTTCCTTAATTTTTGTTGTGGTGAAAGAGTTTTTTATTTCTTTTATTTACTATTATCCACATACTTATTTTTTCCTTTTTTGTCATATTAGTACACATTCTGTTTACTTTTGTGCCTTTATTTCGGGAAATTTTTCACAATATATAATAATTAACAAAAACTCATAGTGTATCTCAAAAAAATAAAACAATGTAACCGGAAAAACATTAACAATGGATTCCAAATATTGTTTAAAATTTAAAAAATTGTATTGTAAGAACTTTAAAACATCAGTTATCAATGAATACTGAAGATGTCCAAAAGGATGAAAGTAGGCTCTATTCTATACGAATAAAATTATTGTATTCTAAAATGGACATTGGTGAATAATTGAATAAGAAGATAAAATATTATACAAATATGTAATCAAAATAAGTGCCAGGAAAACTTACCTATTGATAAAAATCAGAAGTCCTGTGCAATGTTTGCAGTGGTCAGAGTTTACAGCTTTACATGTGCAAAACACTGTGAAATCTTGGCTGGCCATGGTTAACACTATTTCATGTGGCTGGCCATGAATGTTTGTGGTTGGAAGACAAAGACCCAATACTCGGCAATGATTCGAATTCCTTTCCAAAACACCACAACTGATAAAGTGTCGGCCGTTTACTAGTGCCTCACCTTCTTTTAGGCACCGCTTTCGATCACCAACATAGTCTATAATACTTGATAATTCAACGGAGAACATACTATTCGTGTTCAGTGCCCGTCGAAAGTCGTCTTCAGCACCCATGTCCGTTGCCATTTTGTGGACATTGCCAGTTGATCGAAGCACCAACTACAGGCCGTTGCGCTCGCGAATAGGCAGTGCTTGGTTTGTGCATGCTGCCTATATCCGTGTAAACCGGTTTCATAATGCAAGACACAAAATTCTCTCCACATATGAAATAATTTCCGATAAAATACCATAATAGCATACAATATAATGAATGAATGGTTTCTCTACCGCTTTGGCGGATTGTTCATAGAGCGGCACCCCTTCCGGGAAGCATGTAAATACGTCAATCTTCACCAGAATACACTGAGTGAGCATATTATTATGACCACCCTGTCAATATCTTGTTGGGCCACCTTTTACCTTTAATACTGGGGTGATTCTTTGTGGCATTGATTCCGCAAGATGTCGGAAGGTGGTGGGAGGAATCTGACATCATGCCTGATGGATAGCACTGTCTAGTTGTGCTAGATTGGACGGTGGTGGATCCAGTTGTCTGATGGTTCGTTCGACTTCGTCCCACAAATGCTCAATAGGAGTGAGATCTGGGGATTGTGGGGGCCACCGCAGTAAGGTAAAGTCCCCCTCATGTTCCTGGAACCACTCCTGCACAATAAGAGCTCTGTGGCATGGCACATTGTCTTGCTGGAAGTAGCCATCTTCAGTGGGGTACGCCATCAACATGACAGGGTGGACTTGATCAGCGACGATACGGAAGTATGCTGTGCCATCTAGACGTTGTTCAACACGTATTAACGGACCCAACGCATGCTAGGAAAACAGTCCCCAGATCATAACACTGTCCGCACCGGCCTGAATGGTTGTACTCATGCATGCAGGGTCCATGCTTTCGTGCTGTTTCCGCCAAATTCTCACGTGGCCGTCTGCATGATGTAACTGGAATCGTGACTCGTCAGACCACATGATTTGATTCCCCTGCTCGATAGTCCAGTCCTTATGCTCTTGATCGAATTGGAGTCTTTTTGCTTGTTGGGTGCAGACAGCAAAGGTGTGCGGACAGATCTTTGGCTTCCATATCCCATGCGATGCTGTGTGCAGCGAACAGTGCATTCAGGGGCCGTTTTGGAGGACCTCTGATTAAGGTCAGCAGTGATTTGATGCACAGTTGTCCTTCTGTTATCCTTTACCAGTCGTGACAGTCTCTGTTCTGTCTGATCATCAACCGTTTGCGGGCGGCCACAACACAAACGTTCAGACCCCGTCTTCCGGCTAACCGTCTAGTCTTTAAATACTTTAATGATGGCTGCTCTTGAGCACCCCACGAATGCTGCTGTTTCGCTGATACTCGCTCCATAGCTCCAAGCACCTACAATCATCCCGCGTTCAAAGGCTGTTAAATTGCGTCGTTTACCCATAACTGAAGAATGGAACATGTCTACTGTTGTCGATGACACTCAGCTTCCCTTTTTATATTGGTTCGGCCCGCTAGCAACATTGTGGCGACGTCCGTGCACGCATTTGCATAAACACGTCAGGTGGTCATAATAATATGCTCACTCTATGTATACCTATGCCCACAAGAAGATTTGTCTATTGGACCAATAATGTCTAGGGCGATCTTTTCGAATGGCTTAATGGCAGTGATTTCCTCCTTGCTTGGTGCCTTACCATTTTTAAGCTTCAATTGTTGACTTACAGTGCATCTAGCCACACAAGTCCTCACATCTTCTGCCATAACGAGCAAATAGTAACTCTGTTTCAGTTTGTGAGGCGTTTTGCACATTCCCTTATAACCCGACAGGCAGTTATGTGTAACATTCAATACTGCCTCCTGCACTGAGGAGCCTACACATATGTGCGGTTTGTTTTGAACAGGCGATCCTACCCTGTTGTGTGCAATAGTCCATCCAACATCTCATACTGGGAGTTTCCGGTGTGGAACCATCCATAGTGGTTGTATGAGTCGCCTGCTCACTCTGCATATCCAGTCATCAGTCTCCTGAGAGTGCAACAAGCAATTCTTCCATTCCATGGTATCAAATGGAAAAACCAATCAGGATGCAGACTTGTTATACAGACAACCACTGTATCCACTTCAACTGGAGAGGATAACAAGTCCGCAACCTGTTTTTTTCCGGGCACATGGGACACCCGCTGATCAAATTCCTCCAGCTCTAATGCCTAGCATACAGGTTGCGATCACAATGTTTCAAGACTGATTTTTTTTCTGAGTAGAGGAGGGTGCGCAGACCGATTCCACCGAGAGGGTGAAGTAGTGGGGGGTGTCAGCTAACCGACAGCAGTAGCAGCAGTTACTTTCGAGACATTGGAGTGAGCAGATCGCTAATGGGGTGAGTGCGTGTCAGTGACCCCCGTCAAAAACTCGGAGAGTGCGTCAAAAATTTAGAGTCGAAAATGCTCCGGCATTTGAAGGATTGAGTCCACCAGGAGATCAGAGACAATTGGGTTCTTACCACAAGAATGCACTCTCTCATACGTCGCTCGCCGCCGGCGAAGTTTTGACCAATTTCAACGTGGCAACACTGCCCCAGCCACCCTACAGCCCCAACCTAGATCCCAGCAACTTCCTTCTATTCCCACGAATTAAGGGAAGCGATTCGACCTGAAAGGGAAGTGATTTGATAGGATTCCAGCGGTCCGGGCAGCTTCGACGAGGTCCCTTGACAGCCTTCCGTGCAAAGAGTTCCAGGGAGTCTATGAACCATGGAAAAAAAACGCTGGCAGCGTTTTGTTGATGCCCAAGGGTCATATTTTGAAGACTTTTAGTTCACTGTACAAAAATGTTTAATAAATTTTTTGTTCCGAGACCAGTCTTGAAACTTTGTGAACGCACCCTGTAATATATGCTGATTTGAGTCTTTCATGTTTTTTAAGAATACAAGGGGTTTGTGGTTGGATATGATATTGATGGGGTATCAGAGGACAATATGATGGAAATGCTTCAATGTTTTAACAATGGCCAAGGCATCTTTTTCTATAATGCTATTGTTCTGTTGGGCACCATGCAATTTGGTACTGTAGTGATTTCTCTTTATCCTGCCTTGAAGCATTTTTAATATCTTTAATAGACTGAATGAGGACATTTTCCAACCAATATAAATATTCATTAGCAACAGCATAAAATTCCATGCAATCTGGATTGCAATGACGAATATGTTGAACCCTAAACGCTGAACAGTAAAAACTTATATTTTTTTCAATGCTTTACAGTCAAATCATATAATTCAATTACTTTGCAGTTTTTTGGTAAAATAATAGGCAACTGGAATTGAAATGTAGTGGACATGCAAAACAAAACACAATAAATGATTAGCAAGAGTAGGATCATTGGATTTGAGAGGCATCTTTCATATCTATTTGGCCAATGAAAATTACCATTTTGTTTATCATAATAAAATCTTTCTTTAATTGACATTTCATCTATGATTAAATTTTCGTACCCGAGGTGGTCTCAGTCCCAATTAACTCGGATAACTCCAAGTGTACTGTATGTTCACACAAGTATTACCGTATTTTTTTGAATATAGGCCTCGGCTCTAAACCCTAGAAAATCGAAAATTTTAGGAGTGCGGCCAAAAGTGAGTGCGGCCTTAAAAAAAGTTTTTTTTTAGGAAATAACGAATTATTATCGGTAATTGTGTACATTTCCAAAAGATCGAAATATTTCGTTTTAGCGTCCCATAGTATTTTAAATAGTAATTTAGCTAGTAATTTTATTATTTATATAGCCATCTTCATTACTTTTATATATTTAATGAAACTTTTATCAATTTATTAATTAAATGTGTAAATAATTAAAGTAATCTCATTTTGATGAACGAGCGCAACTCCTTATTTCTTCGGTAGCAGCCATGGTTCTATCAACGCACTCACTGCTGGGTGCTGACCAGTAGCGATAGAGAGCATTCTATGACATCATAACATCTTCAACTAATCATAACTGCCATGTACAGTGAAGTCAGGGCTAGCAAATCTCCTCGCCAACATTAACTTTTTAACACTTGATTTTCTTAATAATTTATGAATGAAAAGTTATGTGACTGGTTAATTATTGTTCCAAGGTGTTAGAATATTAATTTCAATGTTAGAAAAAGATTGAACAAAGACTCGTTAATTTAAAACCATCAATTCAAAGGCCATCGCGTTTTTATCGGATAATTTTACCTAAAAAAAAAAAATATCTATCTGCGATTTACTCTTTCAAAGAGTGTAACAAAATTTTCTTATAAAAAAGATACTAAGCAAATTTAAAAGAAAATAGGTATGATATATGAATGTATTGGCGATCAATCCAAAATCATTACGCGAACGACGCTACTCATCTACAGCGAAAGCGGCAGTTACGTTCAGAAGGAGGGTCGAAAAAAAGAAATTAATTCGACTTTATTTATCGTATTTATAGTGAAATCATTTTCATGGTGGGGTACCTCATTTTGTCAAAATCACTTTTCGTCACATACAGTTCGACTCAGGATTGTTTTGTTGATAGATTTACTTCATAACTCGATGCACTTAAATACAGTCTTCTTTAGCAGTGAAATTTTCAGAAATATTAAATGGGTTTATTTTTTTACTTACGGTATTCTAGATAGTTTTAAAATCCTCGTTATTATGACGAATTCATAAGAGTGTGGACGAAATGCTGCATTAATTGCAAGAAAACTTCACAATTTTTTTTTTTTAAAGATTAACTTTTCATTAAAAAAACCGTTAAGAATAATCTAAAGTGAATGCGGCCAATATTCGAAAAAATACGGGTAGTTACAATTCCACCAGTGATAGGTAGCGCCAACTGGTGAGAGTATATGACTCCAGCCTGGTCGCAATGAAAAATAGAAAACGAAATCATTGGGCAGGCAGATAATAGTCATCGAGGTCGGCAGGTTTTTTTATATAGCATTGGACAAGGGATCATGGATTTGGTTGAAATTTTAGGAGTTCAATCTAGAACATTAATATACCTTCTATGTAAAAGGATTTGAATCAATAGCCTTTCATTTCGGAGACAAAAAATATAATATTTTACGTTTATTACTGTAATGCCAGACAAGCCAAGAGGGAAGAATATTTTCACGGACGGTCATTGCTGTGGCATGTGAAACGAATAAGAAATGATAAAGATCTATTCACACTATTGATGGTCTATATACAATCATCACTGTCACCGCTACATCATGGATCCTCATTGACCATCTGTGAAAATATTGTACAACGCATTTTGCATTTTTTTGGACCTGTGATGCTGATTATGTATGCGAATGTTATTATGCAAAGTGCAAACAAAAATGGTGAAAAACACAAAATGGAAAAAAAAAAATGAAAAAATCTTAAAAAATTTTAATACTACAGGAATCAAACCCAGACCAATAAATCTACAGAACCTGACATTAATCACTGCACCACCGCTATTAAGTTGTATACCTTTCTTCGCACTTGGCTTATCTGGCACTACAATCATAAACGTAAAATATTTTATTTTTTTTTCCTCCGAAACAAAAGGCCACTGATTCAAATCCTTTTACACAAAAGGTATATTAATATTGTAGAATGACCTCCTAAAATTTCAACTAAATCCGTGATTACATGTCCTTGCAGTCCCCTTGTTAGAATAAGTGATGCTTTTCTGCAATACAAAAGCAATTCTCAAACAAAAGCAAGGCCATTCACAAAAAAATAATATAAACCGCGATCACTTTGTTTCTATCACATTTTGGAAAAAGACCTCGGCCTCTATTTGGATAAATAAGGTATTTATATACATGTACTTTAAACATGGACCAAACAATACTACCATGTTGTATTAATTTATATTTGATTTAATTAAAACTATCAATAAAAAACACACGTGTTCCTAAAGCATTACTTTTGTTACTTTTAACGAGATTTGTTTTAAACGTTTTGTGTAAATTTAAAATTGAGCATTAGCAATGCTCAATCACCAGGTTTGATTGACCTTGGATTTGAAGCAGCACTGTCATGTCAGCTGTTGGTGGCCATCAATGAACTTGTGAATAGGAAGAAGGAAAAAAAGATTTTTTTTCAAAGCTGTACCTACCTATTACTTTTTCATCTTCGGTTTGACTTGTTCCAATGCACTCAAACTTAAAATTTATCATGTTTACTGCAAAATTTCTTTGTGCACGTGATAAATCTTCAAAATAAAAATAAAAAAAAATTAAAAAAAAATCTTTAAGAGTGAATGTCTGAAATTAAATTTTATCTCTAAGAAAATGAAAATATTTGCATAAAGAATGTTAAATATACATCTTAACAAAAAAGCAGAATCCGACAACAATACAGATTTTACAACAGTAATTATGTAAAGCCTGTAAGGTTCCTGAAGTACCATTATTTGATAAAAAATACAACACAGATAAAATTGATAGTAATACTAGTAATACTGACAATTGTGTATAACTTGTTTCTTCTTGGTTCGCTCTTTCTATGTTATTTCTATGCTGTTGCATGTCGCTATCCTCCTTGGGAATTACTTTTTTTTCTCACTAGGGCAGCAACACTTCTATCCGTGATTAACAATATGAAATGAAGTTATTAACAATTTGTTTCAATAAGCAATTGTATGAATATTTTTTTTTCTTCTTAAATTTTTTTGCAGAAGTTTTTGATGTTGAAAAAAAAAACTGTTAATTATAGTCCGCTTTAATTTTTCCACCACTTTTTGTTTGGTTCTATTAATTTCCATTTCTTTATGTGCAACATCTAATTTATTTTTTGCTGCCTCTATCATTGATTGAGAAATAGTTTTAAAATCCTTTTTCTCCAAAGCCTGTTTAAGTTTTTCATTCCCAACCCTAAGCAAATCATTTCCAACTTCTATCTCTGCAACTTGTTTTATTTCTCTTTCAGCATATACCATAGTTTGTGTGTGGTGTTATCTAAGACTGTGTCTGGGATATACAGTATTTATAGTATGGAGTGTGGCTATCCCTAAGCTTGTGTATCTTAGCTAAATGTTGATGTATGATATTGGTTACCTGGTTATGTCTGTGTAAATAATTGTCTACGTGAGTATTTTGCAACTCGATATGACGTGTTTGATGGTTTTCCCTGCAATATGGCATTTCCTACAAGACCCATCAGTCGAATCTTTGATAATATGTTTTCTGTACCTTTTAGTGTTCATAACCTGGTCTTGTATGGCAATCATGGTTCCTTCAGTTTCCCCAAAGAGACTCCCTTCACTCAACCAAAAGTTCAACGCTTTTTTTGTCGACGTGCGGCTGGTTGAGGTCAGAAGGATGTCTGCCGTGTAGTTGCTTTCCAAGTCATGATTGAAGTTAAGTGCATGTTATAGGAATGTTATGGGTGTTCTGCATGCTGTTCAGATTCAAAAGTGTGTATTTTGTATTAGCCATGCAGACTGCTCTGTATAATGGTGAGGTGTGTTGTTTAGAGTAAAAGAATTCTCTGAGTGACTGAGCCTTTTCTTGGTGTAGATCTATTATAACAATAAGACCTCTGCCTCCCTCTGAATGAGGCAGAGTGAGTCTTTCAATAGCTGTGTGTGGACGGTGCTTTCTGTGCTTTGTAAGCAGTTTACGTTGTTTCCTTTCAATTCCCTCAAGTTCTGTGTGTGTCCACTGTATGACTCCAAAGGAGTACGAGAGAATTGGAATGGCTTAAGTATTGATAGCCTTGATTAAATTTCTGGAATTTGAATGTGTTTTAAGTATTGCCTCTAGCCTATGAAGACAATGTTTAGTGAGTGTATTCTTTGTGTTTGTGCTTTAGAAGCTTGGCTTCTTTAAATCCTAGGTATTTGTAAAAGTTGTCATTTTTCATAGTAGCAATGTGTGAACCCCCTTCCCTGAGTATTCCATGTTCAATGTGAATGGTTTTGCATTTGTCCAACCCAATTTGCATGCGAATGTATTTTGAAAAAGTTGTGTAATTTCAAGTCATTGGTGCAATTGTGTTTGTGTGGAGGCATAGATTTTCATGTCGTCCATGTAGAGTAAGTTTATTGTGTTTAATCGTGTAGCCGTTAGTTGTGCTGTGCAGTCTGTTTGAAAGTGCATTTAGTGCCAGTGGGCTCTGTAAGTCACCCTGGAAGATGGCCCTGTTATCTGTATTTTGTCAGTTGTGATGTTTTCACTGTTGAGTGGGAGATGTAGTGCAGTTCTCCAATGCAGCATTGTACTTTCTAAAATTGTCATAAGTGTAGGGTTTATTTTATATAATCGTAGTGTATATAAAAGCCATGAGTGTGGGAAACTATTAAAAGCCTTTTTGTAATCAATGTAGGCTGCATGAAGGTGTCTATGTTTATTGTGAGCTTGCTGTAGAACCACACTGTCTATCAGGAGTTGCCTCTTACAACCCATGTGATTTCTATGGCATCCCTTTTGTTGCTCAGTGAGAATGTTGTTTGAGTCTATGTGTGTATAAATTTTGTTTGGGATATAGGAAGTTATTATTTTGTTATGTATAGGCAGGCATGTGATAGGTCGATATTGTCTGGGATCTGTAGTGTTATGTGACTTTGGTACCATGTATGTTATTCCATGTGTGAGGAAATGTGGCAATGTCTGTAGTGTTTGCAAAGTGTTGGAGATCTGTTTTGCAAGGGCCAGGTGCAAACAGGTGAAGCGCTTATACCAGAAGTTCTGAATCATGTCTACACCTGGAGCCTTCCAATTGTGAGTACGTTTAAAGACTTGTGAGAGTTCATCTACTGTTATGTCAGTATAAGGCATGTTTGGTAGTGTGGATGCTAATTGCTCCTCTTCCCTGATCCAGCTAGCTTCCCTATTACGTTCAACAGAGACCAAAGAGACGACCAATAATTTTGGAGTGCTGTTTGTGTTGGCAGATCAGTGTTTTGTGAGTGTATATAATCTTTGCTTAACTGCTTATAGAATGTCTTCTCATTGCTTGCGAATAACTTGCATTGCTCTTTGCGCTGAGTGCATGTTTTATATATCTTCAGGCTTATTTGTGCAGCTAAGTTTTGCTTTAATGTGTCCATATATTCCATAATGTGTTGATTGTGCCGCTTGTGTCAGGTGTGTTTTTTAATTTTCTTAAGTAACTGTCTGAGGCGTTTGTTCTGCTTTGATGAAGTGTTGTTTTTAGTGTACTTTGTAAGTCTACCTAACTGCTTGCGGATTTCATCAATATCAGACTCAATCTACTTTTGCCATTTAAGTTTCTGTTAGGTGGATAATTTTTGTGTGTATTTATGGATTGGTTTCTTTGCCAGTGTGGATATACCGTAACTGTAACAGCCCCTGTGTAAGTAAGGTGTATGTATTCCAAAGATAGATTTTCTTCAATGCAATAGTAAGATATATGTGTTCATGAAAAATAAAGTTTCCCGTGTTTTGCTATTTATGTTTATTTTAGGTATACCTGTCTTTTTCTGTGGGATCTGTTCTCATGTAAACTGTAATGTATCTTTGTAGGGTGTCATTTAATGTTTCAATAAGTTTAGTATTCATGTTGGGTTGTGGATGAATATTATGGTGAAGTTCATTGTTGAGTGTGGGTTCTTCAAGTTCATTAGTGATGTCAGTGTTAGTGTTTGAATCTGTGTGTTGAGGCCAGCTTGTGTAGATGGCTCGTGTTCTTGTAGCCGTTGTGCAACTTCTCGCTTTATTTTCTGTAGCGTGGGTAAAAGTATTAAATTGTTCACAACAACTGTGCGACGCTGATCTGTGATGTGAGGATATGTCTATTCAAAAGTATAATATAAGCATTGTCTATAAGCTGTAGTGTCAGTTTCCAATTTAGTGACTGCGTAGTAAGCTCGTATGATAAGATTGTTTATGTCATTGGTCCATTTCATGCGTGACGTGGCTTGCCTGCCCTAGTGGTCAAGGGAAAAAGAGCTCTTGAAACACTAGGGACAGGTTGTGACATTGCAGCAACCGAACAGGGGTTGGTGCTGCTTTTGCTACCAGTGGCCCTGGGAGATTGTGACATTTTTTTTGAATGTGGGCCTCTGCCTAACCCACCAGCACAGACCTTGGTAACCTGGGTGACGTCTGACCCGGTATCAAAGAGCACATTAGCTCCAATCATAGTGATCACCAATATGGGTGGTCCTGTTAGCCATGTCCGTCATCAGCAGGCCCTGGGCTAAAGTAATCAGCTCATCAGCCCTAATGGGTCATCTTCTGGACCCTCAAAATTAAAGTAAGGGTAGAGTAGATCAGACCTGTTAACCAGCGCCTTCACCTTAAGATGTTGCCCCCCTCACACGACGCAGACGTAGGACCATACCAGGGTGATTGTTGTTGTTTATTATTTATTTATTTATTTGTTTATTTATTAATTTAAACATTAATTTATTTAAATTATTAAAGTGGGTGGGTAATCATAGTACAAAGCAAGGATAATCTTGGCACTGATTCCACGATCTCAAAGTGTGGATATAACATATTAAAAAATAAAACGAATGAACATTTCTACAAATAAAATTATACTGTTTGTATGTACAGTCTATTCCAAAAGTGTTTACAATTAGATGGGTGATATTCGGCTTCTTGGCAATAAATTAAATCAGTGAGTTTAAGCGGTTCAGGCAAGAAGTTGAGTTTGAATCTTGTCGGACGATGCCATTTATTGGTAGGAACAGGCATAAGTAGGCATAATGAGTGACATTCAACAGTTTTGACTTAAATTTGATTTTGAGCCTTTATTAGGAAAGCTTTTCTTATTAGAAATAAATCAACGTATATTATTATTATTTTAGCACAAATGCAGTATAATAACATGATAACTAATACGAGGAAGTAAGCGATAAGTTGACAGAGCACACTCAACAATATAATGGTGAATACACTAATTAAATCATTACATGTTTTTCAAGAAATAATCAGAAGTAGAAAATAAACTTTAAGTGTTTCAGATTTAACTCAATAATAATCTTCCGATTTAACAAAATATATAAACTATAAATCTATTATGCTATTGCATGCAGGATAGCTATCACTCTTTCGAAATGTACTTATATCGAAATGTACAGCATTGGCTCTTGTTATCTTATAAAACGTAAGTGTAATCATGGTACGCGTTCACTGCCAAAAATTTCCTAGTTATTTCTGTTCTAGAAGTTAAAGTTTCAGGTTTTTCTAAAAACTCAAACCTTTTGTGGTGTCTACTGCAGAAGAAAAGAACTAGTTTATTATGACGCCATTTTTCATGTACTCTCATCAGCCTCGTCATGTTGTCCATTTTGTGACGTCATAGCGTCTTTGATCAATGCTGACAGGAGAATGAGCAGTCGGTCGTGGCTTATGATGTTTTCAATGATGATAAAACACGTTTTCAAAACATAACCATCTTCGACCCGTAATATGCAAGAGGCCCGGCTATGAATTCATATTTTTTTTTTTATATATTTCTAAATACACTTCAATAGTATTTGTCTGTGAGTGAAGGACGGAAATCTGCCGCCATTTTAAACGAAGATGAAAATATCACAGTTATGACATCAATAGCTAAGATGCTTTCCCCTAACCTTTTTATCTAGGTTAAATAACCAGGTTTTCTTTATAACTGGAATATTTTGTAATGGACACCCATAGATAACCTGAATATTAAAGATTAGGAACTTAACAATGACAACAGGAAATGACAGGAAATCACATAAGTTTGTTGCCAACTGATCCTCACTTATGTGGATCAGTAGTTTCCTGTCATCATGTTGCATTTCGTCCACAGTTTTTGGCTCCAACTACATCTTGAATCAGGAACTTAAATAACTGGGTTATTTCTGTAAGTAAATGCGTAGCATAAAAGTCGGCACGAACAATTTCAGTATCAAAATATAACAGAATTTAAAAAGTAACAAGTAAAAATATCAATGTTCGAAATAGAGAAAACAATAGGGGAAGGCCGTGGTCTGGTGGGCTTTCACTGATCATAACTGTGAAGTTAAGCTACATCAGGCACGGTTAGCCATCGGATGGGTGACCATCTTCACCCTCCCGGCTGCTGCGACCATCATACAGCAGTCATGAAACCAAGTCCATCCAGGGACCCAACTCGTCGGCCTCAGGCCATACAGGCCATACATATTGGACCCCGATTCATAAATTAAAAAATTTAAAAAAAAAAAAATTAATAATGCGTTAAATATTTCATCTGCAAAGACTATTTTATTGAAATAGAAAGCAGTGATTAATCTTTTCAGTTTAAAGTATTGTAATACACCCACTAAGTAATAAACCTCATCCCTTCACTCTGGACGGCCAAGTCCATTTTAAACTTCCATGATGTTCGTTCATGCTACCCTTTATAACTTAACTTCCATTAGCTCAACTCCTGCCAAGCAATGTACATGACCACAAATGTAATGGACTGTGCATTTCAGGGACTTCAACATCATCTACAATGTAGTGTAAAACATAATATAAGCAGGCAAATAGATAGATAAATAGAACATAATAAAAGAACCAATCATCTCTTTAAGTACTTATATGTAAACACGGACGACCCTAGGACCCTCTTATATTGAAGATCTCCAAGAATTCCAGAAAATTCAAGTTTTAGATGACTAATCATGTGTAGGATCTTGTAGGCATCTATATCTGCTTTATGACCGTTTCCAAAGATCTGGCTCATAAGCTGGAAGCGTTTTTATTCCTAGTTCTAATATTCATGAAGTGTTCTTCGATTCTTACATTCATTCTTCTCAACAATACCCAAAATACCATTTACGACAAAAAGCACAATAAATTTCATACACACTACTCCTCTCATATATTAGTATAATGTCTTTGTTGCTGCCAATCATTTGTTTAACACTGTTGCTGCTTTTAAATGCAATTTTTAAGTTGTGGTTTTTAGCAATCTTCACAAATCCTTTTATTAGCTGCCTATTGTATGGGAGAACAAAAAAGTTATTTTCCAGTTTATTGTGGTTGTGATTTCCTTGATCCTAATTTTCTTCTTGACATTGTTAGTTAGCTTCATTATGAAGGCATCATTATAGCCATTCAGTTTTGAATACTCACTGATTATTTCCATTTCAGCCTTGAAATTCTTCATAGATAACAGGAACGTGTGGGCTTTGTGTAGCATCTATAGAAAAAATAGAAAAAATGTCGAACCCAAGAAACACAAAGAAGTGATGTCCATTCTCCACATTTTTAAATGACCCATTCAAGACTGCAATTCTGGAATCTACAGAAATTTTTAAAGCCAAGAACTCCTCTCCAGACTCCTCCTTGTCAAACCGATTTCGACATTTCATTCTGTTCTTAAGTCTGTCTCATATTTACTGTAATACTTTTTTTCTTTCTTAAGTTTTATTTTCATTTACTTGATTCAATTATGTCTTTTTACATTTATAAGTTTTTTTGTTTTTCTTTATTTTTTATTGGGTCAATCCATATAAAATCAACCAATAAAAAAAAATAATTTGTTGGTGACATATTTTATTTTTACACGTGCATTTTCTGTTTATGTATGTATCTAGGAGTATAAAATAATTTTTTTTTTAAATTTGCCACTACCACTATGGATTCTAGCAGCCATTTTGTTTTTAAGGATCAGCCATTTTTGGCATTTTTAGAGGTTAGCAATAAGTTAAATAACTTTTTTATTTATTAAGATATCAACTTGAAATAAAAACCATCTTATTCTCAATGAAACCATCTACAAATCATGTTCTGACCAAAAATGTGTTAAGTTTTAAGGAAATAACCTAAATCTTAACTAGAAAATGTGTTTTGATTAGAATAAATTGAAGAATTAAGGAAATTTTTTCCAAAGGAGGGATCAAAACACTTAACCTTACTGTTTTTTAACCCCTTAAAGAGATGATAGAGGACAAGACTTAAAAATTTTTTCATAACTCTTAAATGCCTCATTTAGGTTTTACTGGCCTTCAAATATCGCAATTTGTCCAAAATTGCCGATTTTCAAACAGGTATATCTCAAAAGGACTGAATCAAATAACATGAAATTTTCACAAATACCCTTCTCGTAATTCATATTCAACACATAAAATTTCCTCATAATGTTTTAATCAGAAGTATTTTTCTTTAATTAAAGAAAAAAGCAAATATACACAGTACAACACACATTGATGCAGACACCTAAAATGTTAAAACACTGGAAAAAAGTGGGTTACATTAGTGAAAAATAAATGTAGACAGCATATGGATATTAATATTATGTTTTAGCTAGGTTTACAATTACTCTTTTCAATTTACATTTTTTGTGAATATACAATTAACGGAAACGATAATAAGTAATGGTACTCTGAAAATACTGTTGAAAGTGTGACAAGCCCTCCACTTCAATTATGTGAGACGACTAGTCCAGTGCTAGAAACTGCAGGGGATACATGTCAAGAGTTGGGGCATCGAATTCAGGTATACATATTGACACAGATTTGCACACGTTTTGAGATAATCCTGGTTTATTCACCCAACATAAACAAACGACAGATACAACAGTTATCAATCCACAGAATTTCGACCATCTGGTCGTTATTGCAGCTAAAGGAGGGGGTCCCTCGTTAACCATAAGCCACTTTATAACAACTACCAAAATCTGTTGCAGTACTAAATAGACTAAAATCAATACCTTAACATACAACTACACAGGCACAATTTCATATTACAGTGCTCGGTGTAGCACATGGCTCATAGCCCCTTATTTAGTGACTTTCTCACGTTAGACGCACGCCCATGCTGTTTGAGTACACTTCAAAATATAGTGTCGTGCTTAAAACGCCCTGCGAGCGATACGAGCTGTCTAATATTCCTCAGTTCGACGTTCAACACACGTCATGTGCCTCCTTTAAAGAAACAAGGGGGAGTCACAGGAACCCTTGGTAGCTCGATCACTCACATGGTATGCAAAACCAGTCATTGGTTCCTCACTCCTTGACAGTGGCATGGATAATGCTATATTCTCGGAGTCCCAGCCTTGGAAGGCAAAGCAGCCACCACGTTCATTCACTCACTCGATCGGGCGATAAAGCATCTAGCCCTCCCTTTTCTGGTCCTTTCAAGAAAGCCTGCTCAGTCCACTCTCCATGTTAGGGGAGCCCTACATTGACACAGGTGGAGAAGTTCAAGTATCTCGGGGTTCCATTCACGAGTGATAGGTGACAGGAAAAAGAATTGGATGCTCGGATCGGTGCAGCAAGCTGTGTCAGACGTGAACGGTGGCGATCTGTGGTAACGAAACGCTAGCTGGGAAAGAAAGCTAAGCTCTCCGTCTTCAAATCTATCTTTATCCCCATTCTTACCTATGGTAATGAGTCTTGGGTGATGACCGAAAGAGTGCGATCGCGGGTGCAAGCGGCCGAAATGAGATTTCTGAGAGGTGTGGCAGGTGTTACCCTACTAGATAGAGTGCACAGTAGCACAATAAGGGAGTCTTTAAGTATTGAGCCGCTACTTCTCTGCATTGAGATCTTAGATGCGCTGGTATGGCCACATCATACGGATGCTACAAACTGGTCTTTCTCGGCAGTTGTTATTTTCCAAGCCGGTGGGTAAGAGACCAAGAGGTTGGCCTAGAATCAGGTGGCTAGACTACATGGAGAATCTGGGTTCGAGTCGCTTGGGTATTACCAGGGAGGACATGTGCCTGATGGCAGAAGATAGCGATTGCTGGAGAACCTCCATAGGGCTGCTGCCCCCGCGACCTAACGGATAAGTGGGTTTGAAAATTAATTAAGTAAGTAATTAATTGATCCTCCAGTAGAGTTACTAACCGTCGGCAAAAGCCAGACATGTCCTGCTTTTCATTCATTTTGGTTATGAATAAATAGCAGGACCCTACTCTCCTGGGAAGAAGTGGTTCATTTTTATATCACAGATAATGGACAGTGTCTTGGAGCAGTTCCATAGTTGTAAAGGCAATAGAGGCCATGACTTTGAGACTGAAGATCGGTCACAACTTGTATAACTCTGTTTGCATACACTGTCCAATATACCTGTCTATTGACAAATGAGATAATTTATTAGGATTAAAGGTCGCATACAGGACATCGAATAAAAGTAAAGTCATTGAACCCGAAATGAAGAACATAAAGCAAAGAGTATGATAGAAGTGGCATCTACAAATTCACTTGTAAAGTTTGTGGAAGCTTCTACTTAGTAATGAAAAAACTAACATTCCACGAAAGATACAAAGAACATAGGCGATCGTGGATGAACGGAGACAGCAAGTTAGCGTTTGTTGATCACCTCATAAAAGAAAGACACTAATTTGGCACTATCGACAAGATTATGACAATACTAAAGCATGAGATCGACCATAAGAAGATTGGTTTTTACGAAGCAATCGAAATCCATAAACATCACAAGAACTTTCCTAAACGCAGATTCATCAATAAACAATAAGCTAAGTTAATGGAATATGCCATGCATTTATCGTAAGGGTCCAAGGTAAGTGGAGTTTAAGGTATGCTGGATCGTGATTTCTATTGTGATTGGCTAAGCTCCGTGACGTCAGCCAGAGCCCGAATGTGACTCTTGTTTTGCTTGAAAGCTATGGAAAAGCAGCGCACTTTTCAGTTTCGAAACCTCTCACGAGCATTCGCTTATGTTTCCAAGATTGATTCATTTCATAATCTGTTCAGGCATAGTTCAAGTAACGGAAATGATTTACATTACACGTTTAAAAAATATATTATTGTTAAAATTATGTTTAAAACTAAGTAAGGCATTGCACGATTGAATACCGATAACGAAACGAAACTCCAGGATGCATAAGCCAAGAGCACATAAGGATGAGCTCTTTAAGAGCCGATATAAGTGGTTTCAAATTCATCATAAGAATCAAATACTTGGTTTATTAACGACATAAAACAAGCATTACGTTGATTGGAAGGCTCTTCATTGCAAGAAAAGATCGAACATACAACAATAACAACGACTACATACAGAAACGAAGTACACATGCAAACGAAGGAAATATCATAGCACCATCTCTTGGCAATAAGCGATGACAATGAAGCACTTCTTCAACACAATAAATAATGACAACATTGATAATGATAATGAGGAAAATATGCAGAATATAGAGGAAATACAGGAAGTATTAAATTGCATTTTAACATAACCCCCTCATCTGTGGAGAAATTGTTTTTTCCGTGAATTTGAAAGGATTGTTGATCTATTTCAGTGATGCATTGTAGCCATTTCGGCGATGGCTTCACCAGGCAGTTGCTCAGCCCATGTGAACTTTGTAATCCTTTTTAAAATATTTTATTTTATTTATACATGGATTATTTTTGTTTTCCTGGAAACTGTTGTTGCATATTTCAACTGTGTAATGTGTTCCAAGCATTATTAAAAATCGTCTGCAAAGTTTGATCTGATTTTTTTATTTTAAAGCATGTGCGCCTATGGAGGGTTTACATTTTTCGGGCTCTGGCTGACGTCATTGATGCTCTGCCATCTGGTGAGCACAGGGAGAAACGGCCCGATCGAGCAAACCTTATACTCTACTTACCTTGGTAAGGGTTGATGTGCGTTCAATGGCAGATGCATAAACAAACTTAAGGTGTCAATTAGAAGTAATTGTACAACAGTGGTCCAAGACTAACACAACACAATGCAAATGATCTCTTTCATCTGATGCACCACAATAAAATCATGATCACTTCAGAAGGGAACATGAATCCGCCAGTAACAATTGGCGATTGATAATTGAACATCCAAAGTGTGTTCAGTGTTTCTCAGCGACAACTCCAAAGGCAGACAACACTGAATTGCGATCGAAAGCAACAGTGGGTGCAACTATATCTCTACTGAAACATCGAATCTGCATCTGTAAAGTGATCGAAATCAGAAATACTCGATCCAGTTTCTGTGTGTTTCTTATTACCAGTAAGTTAAGATCCAAGTGAACAAGTGATTACTCATTATTCTGCTATAAAGGTGACGTTCCAAGTTTATTATGACTAACGATAACAAAATGGTTTGGTGCCATGAATGCGGAGAGTCATTTCTCCTTAACTTAGCCGATTTTGGATGATTCACGCGAAGCCCCTTCTCCACCACCGATTATTTTCAGTGCGTTTCTCGACCTTCATAATATCTGCTTAATGAGTTAAACTTGGACTTTCTTTTGAATAGCATAAATATAAGATATCATTCTGCCATTATTTATCTATTAGAAATCTGCTAATCATATCTTTTCATATTTAGTAATTTCATCTCTTCTTCACCAATACCTTATCTATCTTAGGCCCGGATTCACAAAAATGTCGTTATTAACAACGTCATACAGTAATGATGTCGGTAAATTTTGCAATTTTTTACGATTTGTCTAAAATGCAATTCATAATACGCTTTGTTAGCCTTCTTAACCATAACAACGAGAAAATAGCAATAATTTTTCGATTGAAAAATGGAAGGAAAAATTCTGCGACCTGGATTCGAACCAGGAACCTCGACTATCATGGCCGAATCCAGGTCGCAGAATTTTTCCTTCCATTTTTCAATCGAAAAATTATACATGTGTTTGGAGACAATCTCCAGTTTATAATTTTTATTTTTATCAGAGAAAATAGTAGTCTGATTTCGAGAGTATGGAAATGACGTATTTGTTTGCTTGCAAACAGCCAATAAGAAACCCGACAACAGTGGAAGTAATGAAAACGGACAAAATTTGAAAGCGAAAGCAAAAGTAACAATTTACTTCTTCGGAATTACAGTTGCCGAGTACAAAAAAAAATAATAAAAGCACTCTTTCTAGAAATATCAAGTGCTAAAAAATAGAAATTATTTTTATGAAAATATCAAATGCTGATAAAGAAGCATTTGATAGAAAGAAATTATTCAAAATTCGATACCTTTTGGCCGGGAGGGGGGAACGATTGAACAAGTTTGCCAATTTGCTCTTCCATTTATATATCGACTGAGCCTCTCGGTTAATTGAAAAATCACATCCCTAGAAAATCTACGGTATCGAATATGTTTGGTTACTGATAGTTCACCAATGCTCAGTCACGATAATCGAAACATTAGTATACAATGTCTTTATCATGTGCAAGCCTTCCGCCATTTTAAATATTCTGTAACAATGCTATAACGGCACCTCTGAGTTGTCGATATTTAACGACGCTAATTTACGATGTTTTCGTTTGTGACAGGTTTTGTGAATAGTAATAAACGTTGTTAGACGCCGTAACGACGGAATGTTGTCGATAAGTCGCTAACGACGCTTTTGTGAATCCGGGCCATAGTTAAGACTTTTATTGTGTTTAATTATTTTAAAAGTTCCATAAACATTGTCTGAGTAAAGGAGCAAAGATATTCTTTTATTATTATTGGGAGTTACGTAAAGAGAATTTTTTAGAACTGAGAAAATGTTTATATGATTGATCACAAGCCAAGCGTTTTATCATTCTGTTATTCATCGTCTAAATGACACAATGAAGTATAAAGTTTAAACGTCACAACATGATTGGCGAATCGCCCCTGCTGCTGTATTTATCTTTGTAATCTTTAAGGACAAGGTCAAACATGTGTACACAAGCACAACCACACTGGTCAATCCAGCTACTGGCCGTAATAACAATTACAACTTTGCCCATTATCATGTGAGGATAGCACAAAAAGGCGCCATGTCCTCCTTTATTAGTATCCCAACCTCTGGATTAGGCCAATGAATGAGGCTCCTCGGGCAGGGAAGCGGAGGAGAGCCGTAACCCCTGTGTACGACGACCTTTCTGACATTGCAAACCAACAAACTCAAAACGTTGTGCACCCTCCACACATTTTGCGGGGCATACCACACAACCACATCAATTACCAGTGCCATATTGAACGAGCGACACTAGTCGATCCCGTCGACACCTTGCGCACCTCCTTAAATGAACACATGCACCCAGCTCCGCATTCACAAGTTCCCAGGCACATAGCCGGGTAGCATAATTGAAGCGTTAGAATGGGAACACAAAAACATAACAAAATGAGCTCGTCTTTCAGGTAAAGATATGCAGAAGAATCTATGTCGCCAAGGCAAACACCTGGACGCTACAGCTCAAGACTAACTCGTATAAACGAGTGATGCTTGTTTAGCGAGGGCGGGTCACCAAGCTTCACTTTAACCCTTTGTTGTTGCGTTAAAACAAAAGCAGTTACAGGAGGACGAAGATGAGAAACACAAACTACCATTTGTTTCAGTTTTTATCTTCCCTGTCACACGCTTAAACGCTCAAAACGCGGGAAATGTAAATAAAAGGATCGTTCTCACCGATTTTGAAAGAGCCCACCAATGCGTTCTTATCTTGGGTGGCCGATCGCTTAGGTTCCGAACAAAAGAACATCACGGCGCGTTTTACCGTCCCAGAGCGCTCAAACCCAGATTGAGCATAAAAATACTACTGCATTGTATACAGAAATTCCCAAGTGCAGAGAATTTATGCGGGGACAATCGGGCTAGTCGTAGAATGGCTAGATCTCCCTATTTCCATCGTCAAAAACTTTCACGTAGAACAGCCTACATGGAGACGTCGAGAGGAGTTGCTTCTCTGCCTGACACGCAAAAGCTCTCTTAACAAAGGGAAGGCTCATTGCCTCTCATTCTTACCCAGATTTCAGGGAAAAGCTGCAACAACAAAGACTCAGATACAATCTCCCTCTTTCAGACAATT
>JAHWFO010093001.1:201083-252172 GCA_023313115.1 Rhysida immarginata | reverse complement strand
GTACATTGTATATACAGGAAAATTAAGGTACTGTAATGTATATTATGTGCTAATTACGTTTGATTTTCATCTGGACAGAATGCAACTGTATCACATCGAAGCAGTATCAGTTTTCTGAAATCGCTGTCATGATTGTACATTACAGAGCTGCTTGTTAACCATACAAACTATTGCTGACGATAAAGATGAAAATAAAGAAAATGAAGAAGAATGTTTGACTTTTGCTTTTCATTCCAATTTTGAAGGTTTCTCTTAAATTAAGCCAATTCGTTTTACTTTTACATGTCTATCATAAAAGGGGAGGGGCTGCGGCTTAACTATCACTGCGGCGTAACTACAGTTTTTTTTTTAATAATAAGTTTTTATCAATGCGGCTTATCCAACGCTGCGGCGTTATTACCTTAAATTACGGTAAATAAATTTATCATAAAGGGAGTTACAACACACATTACGTTTTTATCCAACTAAAAAAAACCAAGAGAAAACAACAATACACACAACGGTGCTCACCATCAAACCTCACTGGGCCACGACCCTCATATCGCACACATAAGAACTATAGCAACCAAACAAATACAACAACAAACAAAACAAACGGATGCCATAAACCATACAATTACATAATAAAACGCAAAACTCACACTGACCCAGTCACAATTGCACGTTAATAAACTGATTTTCTAAAATCCATATTAAAACTTTTGCTATTTCTGAGGTTATTCTATGATAATAAAATATTTGACTTTATTCACCAAATATTAATTTATATTTCAATATACAATTAGAAATAAATAAAAACAAAATTATGAGGAAATATTTATAATTTTAACTTAAGTATTTTTCATGAATTTCCTCTTTTTAACCGAATGGCAGATGTAGAAGAAAAGAAGGATGAGACACGAAAACCCTGGAATAAAATAAAAGCTGAAAATGAACACAAGATGGTAAAACCCTGTGTTCATTTTCATTTAGGTGAAGAAATAATTAGTAATTATACACCAATCGACCAATTTATTAGAGACACCCCGCTAATAGCGTGTTGCGCCTGCTTTAGCAGCGAGAACTGCCTGAATATGTGCTTGCATGGATTCAACAAGGTGTTGAAACCGTTGCGGAGGAATAGCAGTCCAGATTGACATCACAGCGTCCCGTAATTAGTGCAGGTTGGACAGTAGTGTGGGAAGGCATTGGATGGTTCTCTCCGCTCCATCCCATAAATGCTCGATCGGGTTGAGATCGGGTGACCGAACTGGCCACTGAACCAGGTGCACGTCCGTGTCATGTTCCTCGAACCAGTCTAAGACCATTCGAGCACGGTGACAGGGAGGATTGTCCTGCTGAAACTGTCCATCACCACCAGGAAACACAGTCATCATGAACGGGTGCACCTAATCGGCAACAATGTTCAGGTTGTGTGTCGCATTCAGGGATGTGTCTATGGATATCAGAGGACCCAGTGTGTCCCAAGAGAATACACCCCAGACCAGCACTCCTCCTCCACCTTCTTGTACGGTTGTCTGCAGACAGGATGGGTCCATGGCCGCGTGCTGTCTGCGCCAGATGCGCAGTCTGCCATCCGCATGATGAATTAGAAACCACGATTCTTCGGACCAGGCGACTTTCTTCCGCTCATCCAGTGTCCAGTGGCGATGCCTGTGTGCCCAAAGCAGGCGTGCTTTCCTATTTTGCGGTGACAGCAACGGTACCCGTATTGGCCGCCTGTTGTTAAACCCAGCTCGGTTCAAGTCACACCTGTGCTCCGAAATGGGTTGGGATGCTCCCTCGTTGAACTGCGCTGCAATTTGTTGGGCTGTTCCAATCCTGTTGCTGTGGATGATTAGTGCCAGTCGCCGTTGGCCTCGTTAACCCATTTTTATTTTTCTTTTGTCCGAGTTCTGTTTGTTGGAGATTGTTTTTTGGTATAACTGCCATTCAAGGAATACCCTTGACACTGTTGCACAGGAAAACCCGAGAAGGTTTGCGGTTTGTGAAATGCTCAACTGTGCCCGTCGAGCTCCAACGATCATGCCTCGTTCAAAATTGGTCAAATCCTTGGATTTACATATTCAGTCCACTTCTGCTGCTGACTGCAACTTGTGATCCAATGCATCTCTTTTATACACCGCTTCAGCCTGTTCAATTGTTTGTGTGTCACTGGGAGGCCGATCCATTTTCCGTAAGAGGTGTCTCTAATAAATTAGTCGTTCAGTGTATATGTCTAATTACACTGGTCAACAATGAAAATCTTTCCGACTTGAAAATAGCTATTTCTGATTCATTTCATCATGGAAAGAACAAAAATGACATTTAAAACTTTCAGTTAGCTCTTGGTTCTCAGTTTTAGCCCATTCAAGTTACGACAACTGCGGTGCTGTAAGTGATGAACATGCGGAGCGATTCCATCAGGACATTTTGCAAATGGAAAAATGGAACACTTCCATGCTTGCAGACTATTGTTGGACAGTGGCAAGAGCCAACCCAGAAAAGGAGTACAGGCGACAAGCAAAGAGAAGACGTTCACGTGAATAAGTCCTTTTATATGAGGTTAGTGAAGCTAAAAAATCAGAATCTAATGTCAACTAAACTAATCAATATAAAATGCCACATTCTCGATCCAAAATTAGGGTAGTTTAGCTATTTTCAGAAAGGAAAGAATTTCAAAGTGTATTTTTAGTATTTCTTCTTGAATTAGTGTATCTTAAATACTAGAACTAACAAACAAAATCTGATGTCATATTAGTTTTTCTCGATGCAAAATTACGGTGGTTTAGCTATTTTGATCAAGGAAAGAATTCCAAAGTGCATTTTTGTTGAACAGTGTTATACAAATAGAGGACTTAAACACAACTTAAGAAGACATCCCAACGGCAGTGATTATGTTAACCTAACCAATAAAGTTGAGCTGGCCTTATCGAAGATAAAACCTGACGAACGGCCCAGTGCATGTATACTCACAGCATAGGAGATAGAAAAATCATATAAGTAACCTCTAATATGCACTACAAGAAGATTACAGAACAGCCATTGGTATCAGAAAGAAGCTAACGGAAAATGA
Source organism: Rhysida immarginata (assembly GCA_023313115.1). NCBI lineage: Eukaryota > Metazoa > Arthropoda > Chilopoda > Scolopendromorpha > Scolopendridae > Rhysida > Rhysida immarginata. The sequence continues at coordinate 249,117 of JAHWFO010093001.1, read as the reverse complement.
TTGGTGGGAGTGGACAAGGAAAATGCCACCGCCATCATGTACAACACCGACTATGACACGAAGATCCAGGAATTCATAACTAACAATGGGTTCATCCGGATGAAAAAGGACCAAATTCAAGCATTCCAGAAGGACAAAGTCAGTTGTAAAAGTTTCTACTCTTATCCTTATAAAAACCTCGGCAAAAATCTAATATGCAGTTAGCCCTCCCCAACCGGCAACCGTGCTCTTATTAAGGTGCATAAGCTCCATTTTCCGATATACTCAGTGATTACTTACCTATGTTCTACCTGGCCAAGAAAGTTGGCAATACCATCAAGGACTTATGCCTGTTAAATAACAAATAAAGGGTACAACTCATGGATAGCCTAAAGGATATTACACAACTGAAAGCTCATTTTTTTGGATATAGTAACTTGTACACTATATAACATTCTGGGAAACGATCGACATCATCGACAAACTATTCATGAGTAACAATAATGACAAAAATGTCTGTATTGATGTTATCAATTTACTAAAAGTGATTTATAACAAAACTACTTTATAATAAAAGTAGAATATATATTACAAAAAGAAGAAGTAAATAATAAAGAACAAATAATCAATCAGAACATAACCACTATAATAAGAAATAATAAAGAAAATCTATATTGGCATAAGGAAATAAAAAAATTTAAAACTTATTTAGAAGATAAAGATCTAATTATAACAAAAGCAGACAAGGGTAAAATAATGGTCATACAAAAGAAAAAAGATTACATTATTAGCATAGAAAATTTCATCAAAGAAAATAAAATTTTCAAATTAGAAAATAATGATCAAACAATACAATTCCAAAAAAATGTTATTAAAAAAATAAATGAATTAAAAAAAGAAAATATAATTAATGAAGAACAACAAAAACAAATAATTCCAGGAGAAACATCACCAAATTCAATTTATGGAGTAATAAAAATACACAAAGAAGGAAATCCCATAAGAATCATAACATCCACCAAAAAATCACCAACTTACAAACTAGCAAAATTTCTAGATAATTATTTTAAAAAAATTCTTTGATTTTAATTACACAATAAAAAACTCAACACTAGCCAAACAAACATTAGAAAAACTAAAATTAGAAAATAAAGACAAAATTTATACTATAGATATAACAGCTATGTATGATAACATCCCAATCATACCAACTCTCGACATCATAAAAAATCAATTAAAAACAAAATTACCTTACACGAATTAAAAATCATACAATCCATAAATCTATGTTTCACCAACAATCAATTAAAATTCAATGAAAAAATTTATTCACAAATTGAAGGCTTACCCATGGGTAGCCCATTATCACCAATCCTTTCCAACATCTATTTAAATAACATGGAGCACAATTTACTAAACAAATCACAACACAAACAACACATAAAAATATGGATGAGATATGTAGATGACATCCTAGTCATAACAAACAAACCAATAGAAATATTAATACACCTATTAGAAGAACGATATCCTTTAAAATTTACACACAACAACATGACCAACAACCGTATCCCATTTTTAGATATAAACATTATAAAAAATGAAAATAATCTGGATTTTGAGATATATGAAAAACCAACAAAAGGTAACAACATACCACATTACTTATCACAACAACCCACACACCAAAAAATTAACACTATTAAACAATATTTACAAAGAAAAAAAAATCTTACATCCCCGAAATATATTCCTACAAATTTAAAAAAACTTAAACTGAACCTATTAAAAAACAAATATCCAATAACTTTAATAGACAAAATTTTAATAGATGCGTTTACAAACAATACAACAAAAACTATACCAATTCTACAAGAACAACAAAAAGATATTCAATACAATACAATAATAAAATTTTCCACAAACCGAAAAAAATATTAGAACAAATACCAAACATAAAAATCATACCAAAAATAACAAATAACATTACTAAAACATTAATAACCACCACCAACCTAAAAACAACAATCAATCAAAATAATAACACAAATATCAATTTCAAAGAAATATGTCAAAATAATAAAGAAAAATGGAACACTAGAAATATAATTTATCAAATACCATGTAAAAATTGTGAACATATCTACACATGTCAAACTAAACGACAATTAGAAATAAGATTAAAAGAACATGAAAAAGCACTTCGCCACAAAGACAAAAACAACCATTTAGTAAATCATTGTATCAAAGAAAACCACACACCAGATTGGAATAACACAAAAATCATTGGAAAAGAAGAAAATTATAAAAAAAGATTAATTAAAGAAACAATAAATATCATTACAAATAACAAAAATTTAGCCAAACCATCAATAGAAATAAACAATAAATGGACACTACTTTTTAACAACAATCACCCTGTGATATTTTAAGTAGATGTATACTAAAATATTTGTTTATAAATAAAAGACAAGGGTCCACAGTGGCTTAAATAAAACAGAATAGCGGTTTAATCAAACTAGGTTGAGGGTACAATAAAGGCTCAGTAAAATATAACAATTAATTGATGCATAAAAAAAATAAATATGAAAAGAAAACTAACGCTGTCCCTAAAGGACGCGGGAGGTAAAGATTCTAAATACGATCGAGATCAGTTAACAACGAGAGACCAAGCAAATTCCCGGCTTGGGATAGGCTTCTAACCGCATAGTAGAGGCTGCTAGGGGATACATAAGAACAGGGTACTTACAATTACGAAGTTCTAGGAGCGAAGACTCAAAGACACACATTCGGCATACGTCCAGTCAGGAAAACACGATCCACCATGCCGCTGATTTGAAAGACCCACCTTATATATTCCCCTAGCATTACCCATAATTCCATGCGCGAAATCACGCTCCTGATTGGCTGCCTGCCATTCCGATCTCGTCGCCCCCTGGTGGTTAAAATCCAAACTAGTCACAACTGTTCCGGATTTTTTACTGGCAACTTGGAGTCTCCTATCTTCATTCACGGGCGTTGATCCACAAACCACGTGGGAAAGGGGGGCAGACGCAGAAGTTACAAGACGTTGTAATTGACGAATGTCACAACCCTAATATACAATAGCCAACAATCATAACCAACAATTACAATCAACTTAGTTTCATCACCTTTATATTAATTGTTAAATTCTCATTTCAACTGTTTTCAACATTCAAATATTTAATCAACTGATGATGAGAAAAAAAAAATTTCTCGAAAACATTTTTATATGAAATTTATCCCAAAAATTTGGATCAACCCTTCAAAATTTCATCTGTACTTCAAGATTATCGTTTTCCCCTATCAACATCATGTGCACAAGAACTTCATCTACATCCTCAATAGACTGGTTTTATTTCTACCATCAACAACATCTTCAATAGACTACATCCTTGAGTTTTCTTTCATCTCCCAAGTTTCTTCAAGATTGGTGACTTTAATTTTAATTTTTGTTTTTATTATTTCACGATTTTCCCCATTATAAGGAGACTAAACTCATTTTAAATTTAAATTAATCATTTAAACTCCTTAAATCAATAAAACTACTTTATGTACAACGATGAATTTTACTCAATGCTGAACAAAATGCCAATGGGTTCACCATTTCTGAAGCATTCCTACCAGAGATCCTTAATCTAACGAGATGTGACAATCTGTATATGCGAAATGGTTTGCATAGCTTTCTTCTGCGCAGGTTAGTTGCGAGGGTGTTGCCAGATGGCGTTGTAGGTCTTGATGATATCTGACGTAATCAAAACGTCTTCAGAGTACTGGAGCAGGCGACAAGGCAGAGATTTTAAATATTTCGATGTTTAAAATACGATATGACCCTGACCCTTCATACGGAAAATTATTTAAATTACATCAAAAAAAAAAAAAAAAAAAAAAAAAAAAAAAAAAAGTTCATTTCTATTTAATTAATAAAAGAAGTATTGTTCGTCGGCCATGGTTAGTTACGATATTTGCGAATGCTCTCTTGCCATTTGAGCGTTTATTACGAGAGGGCTCCACGGGTGTTTTTGCCATATCAAGTTTGCTTGTTGTCACATCTCGTTAGATTAAGGATCTCTGATTCCTACAGTCATGGAAGACAATTATATCGCACCTTTACTGGACTCCAAGACCCTATTGTTCAATTCATGCTACATTGATGACACCCTCCTCATATTTGACCACAATGTGACCAAGACGGATCATATTCTCAACTTATTCAACACCTTCCATGCAAATATCTCATACACTACAAAGAGAAACAGAATGGCAGCATCAACTTTCTAGACCTTTCAATGCATAAGAACCCGAAGCAAAAGGAAAATTGGAATTCAACATTTACCAAAAACGGGCTGCCACTTATAACATAATTAATTTCAACTCCAACCACCTACCCCAAACATAAGTCTGCGGCATTAAGCTAGTTCTTCCACCGGGTGCGGTCTTACCAAGTCACCAAAAAGAAAGACAATGAAATCAGACTCACATATGTCATTGCCAGGAAAAACTCGTTTCCAGATTCCATCACCCGATCCATCTTTAACAGAACTAAGCATCATGCCACCAGGTGAAGGATCTCTCAAAAATTTTGCAGCTTTACTTAAACCAGCTCCGAGATTACCAGAGTTTTAAACGTCTTCCGGGAATGCAACGTCAAGGTTGCCAACAAACGCAAGTATGCATTGAATCCAAGAAAACCAACAGATCATGATAATGAATACAGTATGGGAGCTTTTACATTGGTTCTACAAAGAGGACATTTAAAGAGCGCTTTAATGAATACAGGAGGTCGTAGATCAACAGTGATGGAAAGTCTGCATTTACGGGCCACCTTTTGAAAATGAAGCACTATTTTGGACTGATTCAGAAAACTTTGTCTGTGATCAAATTCGAAAAGGACCACAGAAAGAAATCTTGGAAATCAGGAAAAATTTAAAAAGCATTTGTTTTACCACATGAAATAATAAATTTGGCTCAAAAACACATCAGACTTTTTCCAATATACAGGGTGTCTCAAAAAAATGTACTAACACTTTGTTTTTTCAGATGTAACAGAATGGCAGGAGATCAACTTAGCTTTGTTCTTAAACGTTATTGGAAGACCGAAAACGCCACGGAAGTGCAAAGATGATTCAGAAGGGAGTTCGATAAACCGCCACCAATGCACCGGGTTATTGCTCCCATCAGAGATAAATTTGAAGCAGACGGAACTGTTCACAATGTCAACAAGAAACATTCTTGATGACAACGGACATCCACCAGCCCTGGAAAAGAAGATCAGGTGCAGAAAGCATGCATAATGGGAGCTTTTACATTGGTTCTACATTGAGGACATTTAAAGAGCGCTTTAATGAACACAGGAAGTCGTGGATCAACAGTGATGGAAAGTCTGCATTTACGGACCACCTTTTGAAAATGAAGCACCATTTTGGACTGATTCTCATTTGATCCCCACAGAAATCTCTACACGTTTGTAAATCCATTGGTGCACGTTATAAGCTTTGTCCGGACAATGGCGGTCATTAATTTGAACATTTGCAAACATGATTCTTTAATTACATTTGTCTTCTGTAATTCAAGCCTTTAAACTTGTCTCTATGTTCTTAAAGTCATTAAAAGTGTTAGTACATTTTTTTTTTAGACACCCTGTATTTTAACAGCCAAGAAGCTTGGTCCTTCCATTTCTCATAAAATAACACCAATTTTGTTTTTATTTTAGCGGTGTAATTTTGGAGTTTGCATGTAAACTATTTAGACAGTACTATGACTTTTTACATTGACAAAAAAGCAGCAGTCATTTTATTTGACAGCAATGCCATCTGTCGGTCAGTTGGTTCAAGAAACGGCAACAGAATTTTCATCTCCAGTCTTAGTTCATCTCTTCAATAGTTTTCAAATTGGACTTCAGTACTTTCTTCAAACCATGAAAACAAAAACGCTTAAATTTTGAATCTTTACTCATATTTTTTTTATTTTATATTTTAAAATTTCACTGGGTGATCCAAAAATAACAGAAAAAGTGAAAACTCAATAATTTGTGAAGTAGCACAATGCGGTTTTCCCAGAAATGCACAGAAAAGTATGTTTTTTTTTTGTTGTTTTTTTTTTCTTTTACGAGGGGCATACTGTAATGAGCAAAATTAAAAAAAAAAAGGGGGTTAATAATTGCGATACACAGAATACATCATTTCAAACTATAAGGGTCATACAAATGAAAACGAAAATGTGTGTGCGAAAAAAAAAAAAAAACGTGTAGGACCGCAAGTTTTTTGTTTTTAACAATTGCGAAACCCCACGTGCAAAGGACAATTTTGAACAATAGGTTGCAACTGTTGCATCTCGTGAGAAAGAACGATAGCTTATGCTTCGAAGCTCTGTGAGTGATCGCTTCGTCCAAACAACAAAATGAAGTCAACGAAACAGGAACAAAGAGCAGTAATTCATTTTCTGACATGTGAAGGAGTTTCAGTTTCTGAAATTCGTCGTCGTATGCAGAACATCTTTGGAAATGATTGTCTAACCTTCACTCGTATTTGGGCATGGAGCAAGAGGTTTTCGGAGGGACGGTCATCATTGCAAGATAATCAACGATCTGGACAAGCAAACAGCGCCATCACAGATGATTCCAAAGCCAAAATTAATGCCGTCTTAAAGGAAAACAGAAGAGTGACAATCGATATCGTGGTTGCTAAAACTGGCCTTAGTCGTGGAACAGTTCACTCCATTATCAGGAACCATCTGCACTAAAGAAAGGTCTATGCACAATGGGTCCTGCATCATTTGACATCACAACAACTTGGGAGTTCGAATGGCCATGTCCCTGTAACATTTGACTTGCTATGAACAGGAAGGAGAGAGTTTTCTCGACAGCATCGTTACAGGGGATGAAACTTGGTACTTTCATTTCCAACCCAAAAGCAAACGTCAAAGTCGTCAATGGAAGCATTATGGGTCATCAACCCTGAAAAAAATCAAAAGCAATTGCAAACAGCACGGGGAAGGTGGTGTTGACCGTGTTTTTTGACCGCAAAGGCCTGATTTTACTGGACTTTCTTGAAAAAGGCACCACAGTTAACGCAGCACGATATGGGGGAACATTGAAGGCACTGCACGTGGCCATCAAATGTAAGCATACTGGACTTCTTACAGAAAAAGTGCTTCTTCTCCACGACAACGCACGTCCTCACACTTCGAAAGCAACGGTAGACCTCATCAAAAAGTTCAACTGGGAAGCAATGCAGCATCCACCTTACAGCCCTGACTTATCCCCATGTGACCTTCATGTGTTTGGGGATCTCAAGAGACATCTGAAAGGCCGCAGGTTTCAGTCGGATGATGAAGTGAAGGAAGAAGTTTTGGAATGGTTCCACACGCAACCAAAAGACTTCTTCCATAAAGGAATTACACGCCTTGTTACACAGTAGAATAAATCCTTAATGCGTTTGGAGAGTATTTTTAAATTTCTTGTATGCACTTTGGATAAAATAAATAATTTTTGTTTTCATTTGTACAACACTTATATAAACTTTTGTCTATTTCTCAACATAATCTCCATTCCTTTGGACACATTTTCCCCACCGTTGTGGAAGTTTGAAAATCCCTTGACGGTAGAAGTCCGTTCCAGCTAGCCGAAGGCACTGACATACTGCTCGCTTCACGTCCTCATCTGTCGCATAGCGCTGGCCTCTCTCATCTGCCCCTTCACTAGACCAAAAAGATAGTAGTCAGAGGGTACCAAGTCTGGACTGCAGGGAGGATGCGGCAGAGCTTCCCATCCAAAGTTTTGAATGTTCTCGCTGGTGAATCGAGCACTGTGGGGTGTGCATTGTCATGTTGCAGGATAATGTTCTTTCCAGGATGTTTTATCTAGCAATGCACGATGAAGCTTATGAAGCGTTTTAACGTTACGGGCAGCATTTATGGCTTGCTGCCCGTTCAAGAAATTCAATCAGAATGACACCCTCTGCATCCGAGATGACAGTACCCATAACTTTCCAGCAGATTTCACTGTCTTTCCTTTTGCCGACAAATTCAAGTGGTGCATGATTTGTCGTTTCGTTTCCGGCTCATAATGGTGGAACTAGCTCTCATCCCCCATAACAATACGCATCAAAAAATCATCTCCTTCATTTGCATGTCTTTACACTTTGTGATCTTCAGTGAGTAACCGGGGGACCCAGCAGACACAAACTTTTCGATAGCCTAACTCACGAATCATTTCCTGCACTGCAATTTCAAGTCTTGCTGCAATTTCACTGACAGTGATATGTCTGTTTTTTTTTAAAGATGTCATCAACGCATGTCATGTTGCACTCAGTGGAGGCAGTTCAAGGGAGCCCACTATGCATGTGATCTTGAAAGCTCAGGTTTCCATCTTTAAAATGTTTCACCCATCTCTGAACACTGCTAGCACCCAAACACACATCCAAAAGCACGCTGAAGTCTCTGGTGAATTTCAGCAGCAGAGATTCCTTCTTTAACAAGGAATTCTATCACAGCACGTGGACGGAGCAAAACGTCGATGTCGGCCATTTTTCAACTCCTTGCTGTGATCACAGTGCCAGCACGCATTCCCGAAAGTCTGCCGATTTTGATGAGATGCAAGTTTATTCTATATTAAATGATTGTGATTAATGAAAAAATGTTGTTCACGACTTTCAGTATAGACTTCATATATATTTTACGATTTATTAAATTTTTACTTTTTCTGTTACTTTTGGATTCCCCGGCAAATAGAAAGTACAGTTGGTCTATTATAGGAAGGCACATGACCTTGTTTGAGAGAGAAATGTCATAGTTCAAATCCAGCCAATCACATTAGCCTTTAGCCTCCAACTGTCAGCACCTGTTTTTAACTAGTGATTTCATTCACAGTAGCAGTGGCAGTAGCGCTAATTCACATGCATTAAACACGTCTTCCAGAGCTCCGCAAGAGAAATTTTTTTAAATATGTATGAATATTTTAATAGAGATATCAACATTCATTTTGTTAACTTGATTTCCAAATAAAAAAATAGCTCATCCTTATTTAAAAAAACAAACCAATAAAACTATTTTCGTCTCAATGTTTGATCAAAGTGATTGTTTCTATTTGTTTGTAATATCCATTCATACAAACTTCCATGATAGACTGTTCAGAATTACAGGAAAATTAATTTTATATTTAATTCAAATTTATGATGTATCTTGTTTTAAATTTGTTAAATAAGAAATAATTTTTAACGTTTTCGTTGTTTGAAAATTAAAAATTTCGATTTTACTATATATGGTTATTAAAAATGAATCATCCGATTTCAAAAATCCATATTTTGAAAAATAAATGACACAGAATGATAAGTAATACAGGAATACAAAGGGTAAATATGAAGTTTTATAGGGATTCCTTCGTGAACACTAGATGGTGCCCGTGTATTCTTCGTGAAGTTATTTCACGAAAGCTGTTTGACTGGGCTTTGCAGCCGCAGAAGTGATAATAGCGTCCGCGGAGCAGAAAGCTTTTTGCGTGTTGTTGTTTACGCGATGTGGATCTGTAATTACCTTTCAGCGTGAATTTCGTAAAAAGTACCGAATTAATCCGCCTATGGCTCAGAATATTCGAAGGTGGTATCATCAGTTTGAGACCAGTGCATGTCTATGTAACTGGAAAAGTGGAGGGCGACCAGGCATATCTGTGGAAAATGTTCATAGAGTGAGAGATACTTTCATACGAAGCCCAAAGAAATCGTCTGTTACACAGCTGGCCACCTAGATCACTTGATATGACCCTATGCGATTTCTTCCTTTGGGGATTTGTAAAGATAAAGTTTATGTGCCACTATTACCCACGAATTTATGTGAACTTAAACAAGGGATTACTGCATTTACATATCGTCTTGACATTATACGTGTAACTAAAGGAAGTTGTATTGAACATTTGTAAAATAAAACAACTTCCGTATTTTCCTTTCGTATTCATGTTTAACTTATCGTTCTGTCTCGTTTATTTTTGAAAATATAGCATTTTGGTATCGGATGATTCATTTTGAATAACCCTGTATTTCTATTTCCAGCCTCTAAAAATGTTTCTATTGAACAATTATATTAATTAAAAAATAAAAACTCCATTTAATTAAAAGAAATATAAATAAAAATAAATAATAAAAACAATGAATAAAAGTCACCCAATGGAGAAATGCAAAGGTTGAAGTGGATGAAATACAACTGAAACAAAGGTCTGGTGGAGCGTATATAGATGAAATACAGATGAAAAGAAGGTCTTACACGAAGGTCTTACACGAAACACAGGAAGGAACACAGTAACAGGTGAAGAAGATCTATGACGAAAGTCCGATGATCCATAGAAACATAGATGACACTGCTGAATTCAAATATAATCTTTATTATTATTGGGTAAGAATTCCTGAAGTGGGTCCCTCAAAAACAAACATGTGAAATTTAAAACTGTTATTGTAGTTTGGTAGTACTTAATGGAGTATTAAAATCTCCAAAATATTTTTGAAAAATTTCCATTTGTTAAAAAGTTATAAACAAATCCATTATTTTGGCTTAAAAAGTCATATCTCGAGCTAATTTTTTCAAATCTCTTTGAAATTTTAAAGACAGAAAGTGAAAAGTATATATTTTGTAACAAAACATAGAAGAATGAGAAAAAAAAATTTGTGTAAAAAAAAATAATAAATTTTTAATAAAAAAAAGATTATTTTTTAATGTTCTCAATCGATTTCAATACTTTTGAAAAAACACATTGAATCTGTATTTATTAAAGATTTAGAATTGAAAAGAAATTTTGGTGATTATTGTTAAATGCTTTTATTTAGCTTGCTTTTCTGCATGTTTGTGTGTGTCTGCTTTTGTGTCCAGGTCAAACCTTGTAATCAATATTAAACCAACTTCCCAACAAGCTTGAGAGTTGAAAAAAATTTGAAAATCAGCTCACTGGTTCATTTTCTAATGGTACTAATTCATTACTACGAATTGTCAAATTGCCACAACTAACAATTCGTTCTGACAAGGGTTGTTTATTGTTCCTAAACAAGAATAAAACCATGGTTTGGAAAAAACCTCTATTCTCCTCTTATCTTGTTTTTACGTGAATGCCATCATTTTTTGTCAAGCTATTCAATCGTACCACTGAACTGCTAATTAAGTGACTCTTCATCCTTATGCAATTTATTACAACGAAAATAATGAAATAAAAAATAAAAATTTCGTAATAGTATCGGAAAACTTACAACTTGATTTCGTGGAAGTAAATTTATGCAACTGCAAATTACTTAGTTGAAAAATAATTTCAGCTTACAAAATGTTAACAAATTATTATACAGGGTGATTCATATGATGCCCGGCATTTCAAAATTTTATAACAAACTAACCAGATCGGGTTTAAAACGCAAGAAAACTCAAATATTTTTAACCTTTTCGCAATTGGAGGCTGGGTGGCGCTAATGTCACGATAAAAGATGGTGGCTGTGAATGAAAAGGCATATGCAAAAACAAACTCTATAATTTTAGTCCAGCGGGCATTTCGTAGGCAATTTCATAAAGATTGCCCTACTGACAAAAGCATCTGTAAGTGGTATGATCAATTTCTGGAAACTGGATGTGCAAAAGCACGGGAAGGCCATGTGTAAGTGAAGAAAAGGCGGAAGCAATAAGGGCCACATACACCTGCAGCCCGCAGAAATCAGTTTGTAAAGCTAGTTGTGAACTGTAACTTCCACAAACAACTGTGTGGCACATGTTGAGGAGATGATTGAAAATGAAACCATACAGGTTCAAATGGTTCAAGATCTACATCCATGTTGAAAGGAGTTTGGGATGAGATAGACTATCATCTTGACATTGTCTGGGTGACTCGAGAGAGTCACATAGAACATTTGTAATGCAAAAATCAATAAATAATTGAGTTTCCCTGTATTTTAAACCTGATTTGGTTAGTTTATGTTATAAAATAAAAGCATAGTAAAATTTTGAAATGCCGGACATCATTTTGAATCATCCTGTATTTTTCCGATGGTGCTGGTTCTCGGTACAAAATTCGAAGTCCATATTTTTACAAAATGATTTTGCCCATTCGTATAGATCTTTCGGTGAAGAAATTGGTCATCCATTGGTATAGATCTTTCGGTAAGGTAATACATTTTGACAGTACCTCCAAAGACCAACGCAAGCCCCCTTTACCATGTGAAGTCGCAAAAAAGTTCCACTCGGCTTCTACAATATAATCTTTATGATAAAGTATATTAAAGACGTTTGACTTGTTTTTGTTTTGAAACCAAGGACCATTGGAAAAATACAATATTAACAAAATAAGAGGAAATCATTTTTAACATTTTGTAAGAGGAAATCATTTTTCAAATAATCAACTAATTTGCAAATGAATAAATTTACTGCCACAGGATCATGTTGCAAGTTTTCCAATACTATTAAGAAATTTTTATTTTTTATTTCCTTATTTTTGTTGTAATAAATTGCATAAGAATGAAGAGTTACTTGCTTAGCAGAACAGTGGCACTATCGAATAGGTGGACAAAAAATTATGACATTCGCATAAAAACAAGATAAGAGGAGGAAAAAAAGGGCTTTGTTCAAATCACGCTTTTATTCTGGTTTAGCAACAATAAACAACAGATACATTTAACCCTTGTCATAACGAATTGTGTGTTGTGGCAATTGGACAATTTGTAGTAATGAATTAGTACCATTACAACACGAACCAGTGAACAGATTTGAAAAAAATATTTTTTAGCATGCATTGTCATCGATCCTGTATATGCGTATCAAGTTGCAGCTCTCTAGCTTATCGGGAGGTTGGTTTCATATTGATTACAAGATTTGACCCGTCGCGCAGACGCGTACAGAAAAGCAAGCTAACTAAATAAAAGTGTATCAAAGATCACCAAAATTTTTTTTTCAAATTCTAAATCGTTAATAAATACAGATTCAATGGTTTCTACAAAATTGTTGAAATCGATTGAGAAAAATTAAAAAAGCATTCATTTTTTATTACAAATTTATTTATTAATTTATTTATTTATTTATTTATTTATTTATTTATTTATTATTATTTTTTTTTAATTATACAAAAAAATTTTTTCCCTCATTCTTTTATGTTTTGTTATGAAATATATACTTTTTACTTATCTTTAAATTTGAAAGAGATCTGGAAAAATTGGCTTGAGATATGACTTTTTAAGCAAAAAGTACCAAAAAAAATGTATTTGTTTATAACTTTTTTTACAAATGCAAATTTTTCATAACTATTTTTGGAATTTTAATACTCAATTAAATACAGTGCTCCCTCTATTTAACGGGACTAGGCCTGTAAGCAAATGTATAATGGCAACTCTATATAACGAATTTTTTTTTCCAGAAAATAAAAACTGCAGACTCATTCATGGTTGGAGGTGATGGTTGATAAAATCCTAATTGATAAAAAATAAAGAAGGCATGTTGAAGGTGAACATTGGTGGTTGTTCTGGGTGATTTCCATTTTACTGTCGTTAACCAGCTGATAAGTTTGGAGTTATTGATTAGTCCCAAGTCTTGATTTAGTAATAATGCTTGGTCTTCCTTTTGTGAATGGCTCTCATATGCGTCCAATAATCTTGTATCGTTGATCGTGTAGATGATTTTTTATCCACGATATAGTAATGAGTAGTAATCATAAAATTCATGCACATAGTTTGATTTTAGAAGCTCTAAATCATAAGTGATGAAATGTAATATAACATATCCTATAACATATAACATATCATAAGCTAAACTATGTAATAATATTATAAAGACTCGTATATATCCTGATTTGTGGAAAAGTGGTTTTCTCACCCCTATTTATAAGAGTGATGATCTACATGATTTTAAAAATTTTCAACCTGTTGTAAAAACCAGTATTATATCGAAAACAGTTGATGTTTGTGTTTTTAAGAATTTGCAGGAGCATATAAGTAAAATACTCCCAATGAATCAATGGGGTTACGCCCCGCTTAAAAGTGCTGAGAGGTCATTGCTGTTATTGTATAAAAAGCTCTCTTATGCTTGGCACGATCATATGATTAGTGTACTTGTAAAAACTGACGTTTCAAAAGCTTTTGATTCTGTCAATAGAAACCAGTTGTTTTATGATTGTATGAAGCTTGGAGTGGGAAAGGATATGATTTTGATCATAAAAAGTTACTTCGAAGGTAGAAAACTTTTTATCAAACAATGTAATAAGTGGTTGTATGCTAATAATGAAACTGGGGTTTTACAGCGCACCTCCTTGAGTGGTATGTTCTTTTCAATATCGGCAGCATCGCTATATAATTTAGCCTTGAATCATGAACTTTTTTCTTACATTGATAATAATTTTATGATAAGGACCTATAACACAGTGATGCCGCTAGGCAAAATCAGCATGGCGCAGCGCCATGCTGCCCCTTGCCCCGCCACACTGCCCCTCGATCCCGCCATGCTGCCCCTCGGCCCACCCATGTTGCCTCTCGGCGCTGCACAAACGCAAGAAACTGAAACCAATAAATGCCAACAATGTGCAGCTTAAGTATTCATTGGAGCTTATCATTGTGGTGTAAGTGATTTTTTTTTTTTTTTTTAAATATTAATGCGACACCCAACTGGGACCAGTATGGTCAAAGACCGAAGAGTTAGGTCCCAGACGGCTATTGTAATAATTACCAAACCGGCTAGAAAAATAAAAATAACATGAATAACATTCAATAAATAACATAGCTATAAATATCAGACAATGTAAATAAAATAACCAAACTAAACCATAATAAACAGTACCATAATGGGTAAGTTACAGAGTACTAGTTGGTAGAAACTACCTAAATAAAACAAACATGTAATAACAAGCCTAAACATTTTAATTAAACTGCTACATACATTCATTTAAACAATTAAGTAACTGCATCAGTTTAGTTGGTAGCCGTGATGAGGTGTTTATCGCGTTACTCCTTGTGCTTTTTTTATCCTCCGGGCTGACAAGCGAGCCTTTTGTATTCGTGTGTGGTGGTTTCCTGTAGTCGCTTTACTGTCAAAGCAAACAGCTTCGTCCGCAAGAAGAAGTATTCCTCAATAAGCTTTCATGTTTAAATTAGCATTAATAAAATGTTGAGGGATAATACAGATCAACTGTATAAGGTATAAAGTTTAAAAATCTTGATGCAATCCTTATTCGCAATTTTATCCTGCAAAAATAGTGCATAAATAGTTGCTGCCATTGAGAAGATATACACTGAGTTAGCAAAACTCATGGGATAGCAAGCACATTGATTGATGGGCATGGCTCACGAATTCACAGGAAAATGGTGCATAAATTGTTGAAAAATATACTTTAAAAGCTATTGAGGACTGTACCACCAGATGATGTCTTTTCGTGTCATCACAAAGTAAGGAAGAGATTAGCCTAGAAGAAATTAGAAAGCCTTAACGTGCCCTAATCGCAGACAGATTCCAAAGTTAGCATTATGCTTTAAAAATATAAATGTAAGTCACTGAAATGCCCATCTACTTTTAGTAATTTTAAAGCAAGAATTTAGCTGCATTCAGTGCCCCTTTCAGACGTTCAGTGCCCCACTGCCTTCGAGCGTGCCATGCTGCCCTTAGTTTCTGTAGCCATCACTGTAACAAAATGGATAAAACTGTAATTTAACATAACATTTTGTCCGACCTTAAAAAGATTCAACAATGGTACGACAACAGAAAGATGAAGTTAAACGTTAATAAAACGGGTAAATTAGTAATTAGCAATGATAACGACCAACTTGATCAGATATGCATTCCTGGTTAAATAATGGATAGTAGATTAACTTTTATTAATCATGTACAGAAATTGGTTAAGAATCTAAGAAAAAAGGTTTTTATTTTTAAGAGATTGTCTAATGCACTGACTAAAAGGGAGATGCGCCTCATTTTTAACATTTTGATTTATTCTGCCCTGAATTATTGTACTGTGATTTGGTTGCGTACTTCTACTAAAATTTTATACCCCCTTCGGTTATTTTTAATCATTTACTTAGGTTTGCTTTTAAAATTGACAAATGCCAACATATTACGAATGTATGCAATAAATATAATATCTTGACGTTTCAAAATTTTATTAAACATAAACATTTAATTGAACTTGCGGCGTTGGTCCGCGATCCAAGCCATCCATTTCATGATTGAAGCCATACTTTACGTGTGGTCCTGAATATAGATCTATACGCAAGTTTAAATTTATTTTAAACTTTGATGTATCTTTGAATCAAAGCATGACTTTTCCCTTTAAATTTATGTTAGAGTGAAATAAGATCCCATATAATACTATCAAGACTATTTTTGATTGCTCACTTCTGAGTTGCAAAGGTTACTGTAAACATTTTAACTCTATAATTAAGGATTACCGGTATGTCACGAGACAACAAATTAGCAAAGGGTATCATCTTTAATGTTATTCTTATATCTTCTTGTTATCTTTGTTTTTTTTTTATGATCTTGTACGTTTTATTTTGTATATTTACCGTTTTCTACTTTTTGTGGGCAAAGTAACAATAAATAAATAAATAAAATAAATAAATATCCCATTCTTGGGATATAATGATTATAAATAATTTATTCAGCGTTGTAATAAAGTGAAAGACTTGGGCGTTATATTCAATTCGAGGTTAACTTTTTCTGACCATCTGGAATATGTGCTCTCTGAAACCAGTAAACGTTTAGGTATCTTAAAGCGTTTGACGAACATTTTTACTAAGATCAAGACTTTTATCTTCCTATTTAAAATGATTATCTTATCGAAAATCTTATACGCTGTCTGGATTTGGTTTTCCGGGAATACCCAGTTATTAGAGTATCTGAGAATCAGGCTTCGTAATTTTCGTTTATTTATCACTCATACTTTTCATTTTTCTTATATAACCACACTGGCGCCCATATCTGATCTTTTGCAAGCAATCAACAAGATGTTGCTTAATACTTTGTGAAAGCTTATTTTTGGGCAGCTTATCTCACCCTGTACCCTAGAACTTGTAGGCTTTCGAGCTTTAATTAACAATAGAAATCATCATCTTCTGCGGTGTCTTGGAACTTCCAGGACCAAGGTTACTACTCTTGATCCTTCTTTTAAAATAGTTTATCTATTTAATAATAATTTGAATTTAAAATGACATTTTTTGTTGACAACAGCATGTTCTCTTCCTGCCTTTTAGTTTCTAAATTATAATTGTTCTTACCACTTCGTTAGTTTAGTTAGTTATTCTTATTCTGATACTCTATTATCTTTTTTAGGCTTATTCAGCTGAGCTTATTTATGGCTATTTTGTTTTTCTTCTTTTCTGAAGGGTATTGTCTTGTTCTGTCTTTTGATGTCGAATTTATCTCTTTTCTTTTATTCTTTTTAAGTCGTATTTGTTATTTACTTTATTTCTATGTCTGTTGTCTAATCTTATCGTCCTGTTTGTCTTGGTTTTGTCTTGTTTAGTTGTTTTGTTCTCTTTCTTAGCTATTTTATATGTATTTTCATCAACCCTATATTGGAAACAACACGGGGTTTTTCCCCCTCCAGTGTATCTGGTGAGATTCCCCCAGTTGTTGTTACATTATTTACATACTTACTTTTCAAACCTGCTTATCCGTAAGGGTCGTGGGGGCAGCAGCCCTACGGAGGATCTCCAGCGATCGCGAACTTCCGCCATCAGGCGCTTGTCCTCCCTGGTAATATCCAAGCGACTCGAACCCAGATTCTCCATGTAGTCTAAGCCACCTGGTTCTAGGCCGACCCCTTGGTCTCTTACCCACCGGCTTGGAAAATAACAACTGCTTAGGAAGACTAGTTTGCGGCATTCGTATCACGTGGCCATACCAGCGCAACTGAGATCTCTCAATGCGGAGAAGTAGCAGCTCAACACTTAAAGATTCCCTTATTGTGCTGCTGTACACTCTCTCTAGTAGGGTAACACCTGCCACATCTCTCAGAAATCTCATTTCGGCCGCTTGTACCCGAGATCGCACACTTTCGATCATTACCCACGCCTCATGACCATAGGTGAGAATGGGGACAAAGATAGATTTGAAGACGGAGAGTTTGGCTTTGTTACCCAGCTCGCGTTTCGTTACCACGGCTCGCCACAGTTCACGTCTGACACAGCTTGCTGCACCGATCCGAGCATCCAATTCTTTCTCCTGCTCGATCACTCGTGAATGCAATCCCGAGATACTTGAATTTCTCCACCTGTCTCAATGAGGCTCCCCTAACACGGAGAGCGCACTGAGCAAGCTGTCTTGAAAGGACCAGAACCTCGGTTTTAGCCAAACTGATCTTCCTCCCAGCTTCTTCACATTTGGCTGCAAACCAGTCTAGTGCATGCTGAAGGTTGGTGCGAAAAGACCTAAGGAGGACAAGGTCGTCAGCAAAGAGCAACCTCTCCGCCAAGCAGTCGCCCACACAAACACGCTCATCGCCTCGGCTGCCCCTTTCTGTCCAGTCCATAAAGATAATGAACAAGAGGGGCGACAGTACGCACCCTTGGCGGAGTCCAACACCCACGATGAACGGTCTTGACTTATTGCCATTTATCCGGACGCACATCTCAGAGCTTTCGTACAGACACATGATAGCAACCAGTAATTGCCCATCCACTCCATACTCTTGCAACACTAGCCAGAGCTTCTCCCAAGGAACTCTGTCATATGCTTTTTCGAGGTCCACAAAGCAAGCGTAGACCTCTTTTGTATACTCCCAGGATTTCTCAAAGATTTGCCTTAAAGCAAAGATGAGATCCGTCGTGCGTCGGCCAGGTCAGAAACCACACTGCTCCCCCGACAGTTTGGAGTCTACTATTTCCCGACTTCTCTTCTCCAGACACTTAGCATACACTTTCCCAGGAATGCTGAGCAAAGAGATGCCTCGATAGTTGTTGCAATCTCTCTGATCTCCCTTTTTGAAGATAGGGATCACAATTCCTGCCTGCCATTGCTTAGGGGCCTGTGCAGATATCCAAGCAACCTGACACACTCGAGTCAGCCACAGGATACCATCCTGATTTAAGGCCTTTAACATCTCGGATCGGATTTCATCATCACCTGCAGCTTTGCCAGTCTTCAGGGACATAATTGCCCATCTGACTTCTGTTTCAGTGATACTACTGTGACTGTTCTCCGCTTCAAGGTGCACCTCATGTGCCTCAGTTGTTGCTGTCACCGGATTAAGAAGAGATGCAAGGTATTCTTCCACCTATGCAATACGCTCTCCTCCGTTTTCAGAAGCCTCCCATCTGACTCTTAATAGTTTGTGATGAAAGAGACTTCTTCACACGGTCTGCCAGAACACCTTGTTTGCCGAACCATAGTCTGCCTCCAATTTCTCCCCAAACTTCTCCCAGGCCTTGGCTTTAGCTGTTGATACTGTCTTTGCTGCTGCTTTTCGCGCCTCAGTGTACCGCACTCGACTTGAAGTTGACTTATTTGCAAGCCATAGCAAATAGGCTTCCTTCTTTGCCTTGACAGCTTCTTGGACTTCACCGTTCCACCATGCAGTCCTTTTCTCACCGCCCTGCGCCACACTCAGTCGCTTAACACCAGAACACAGTGCACCCGAAGTAATCACAGCAGTTTTAAACAACTGCCACTTCTTTTCAACAGTACCATGATCACTGTGTAGTACTTTGAAACTTGAATTTATTTTATCTGCAAAGGTCTTCCTCATAGGTCTATCCTCCAATGCCTCCCATTTTTTGCGCCAAGTTTGTCTGAACCTAGTATTTCGCTTGGTTGGCATGGATTCAGAGAACCGCAAAGTGCAGACAACAAGGTGGTGATCAGTTGATAGTTCTGCCCCTCTTCTCACACGAGTATCCAACACTGATCGGAATAAGTCGGCTGAAACGATTACAAAATCAATCTGGTCTATTGCATCCTTGTACCAGGTATATTTATGGACATCCCTGTGCT
Organism: Rhysida immarginata; assembly: GCA_023313115.1. NCBI lineage: Eukaryota > Metazoa > Arthropoda > Chilopoda > Scolopendromorpha > Scolopendridae > Rhysida > Rhysida immarginata. Next base: position 229,194 of record JAHWFO010093001.1, on the reverse strand, counting down.
GGAAGAAGGTGTTTGTGATGGAAAGTCCATTGTTGCAACAGAGATCCAACAAGCACCTCCCATTTGCATTTAAATCGGGATCATCATTCCGCCCAATCACGCCTTTCCACGTCTGGTCATCAGCCCCTACGTGTGCATTGAAGTCGCCCACCAGAAAGACAGAATCTGCACCCCCTCTCCTGCTAAGAGCAGCATTAACTTCATCTAGAAAAAGTGGGTACTCTGTGACTGCATTCGGAGCATATGCAACGAATAGAGAGAGAGACTGTTTCCCTATCTGAAGCCTCAGGAGACACAGTCTTCCACCTAAGGGGGTCCAATCTACAACATAATCTGCCAGCTGGGGACTTGTGAGTATCCCCACTCCCGCCTGGGCAGTCATGTTAGGGTCGACACCAGAGTAGAAAAGCTTCCACCCTCCTTCTAAGTCCACAGTTCCAGAACCCGGACGTTTCGTAGAGGTAATACCTATGATATCCAGTCGATACCGTTTGGCTTCCTCCACTAATTCTGATTCCTTTCCTATCATGGAGAATATATTCCAAGTGCCGATTGACAGCACCCGATCCCGTTGTCCCTTTACCCGTTTCTCCTCCTGGGTAAAGGCATGCGCTGCCCTCGACCGTTTCCCCAAGCGCATAGCGAGTGCACTGGTGGGGCTTCTCGGAGGCATTGCTCCGAGATAACAGCCGGGAGACTGTCGACTATTTTTCGAACGAGAGCCTCTGCCTAACTCCCGAACGCGGGTGGCTTTAACATGCGCCACACTCGATGCAGTATGAATTCTGTCATTCTTCGACATCCTGAGATATATGTTTGTTTGGATACTCTTTGTCTCACTTCTCAACCATGACCTTTCTAGTAAGGGTGACCGTAAAGTAGCAGTGCTACAACCAGCATAGCTCACAAAATTCCTGAAGCACCCAAACCCCTAACCCACGGTAAGGGAGCATCCACTCAGGGGGTAAGGGGGCATCCACTCAGGGGATAAGGGGGCATCCACTCAGGGGTTGTTACATTATTATATTTTATTATTATTATCATTGTTTGGAGAAGCCAAACTCGGATCAAGTCCGGAAGCCAATCCCAGAGGCGGACCCAAAAAAGGGCCAAGCCCAAGGGACTCAAATGCGAGGGAGGGAAAGTTATGCACTCGTGGGAGTATTGATGTTTGGTTGTAGGAATTTCCTTACTATGTGACAGGTGTTTAGAATTGTGGCTTTCTGTAAGTGAGGGCTTAAATTTAGTGTTGACAGGCTTTTGTGTAGCGAGTGTGGAATAACCCCAGTGGCAGAAAGAACAATAGGAACAATGTGTACTCTGTTAACTCCCCAAAGGCGTTTTATTTCGTGTGCAAGATCCGTATATTTAGTGCTTTTGTCATTGTATGTCTTTTGTAAATTGCGTGTTGGGGATGGAGATATCAATTATGTAAGTCACTTTGTTTTGCTTATCTACTAGTGTAATGTCTGGTCTATTATGGGGGATAGTTTTGTCAGTGATTATAGCTCTGTCAAAATATAATTTATGTGTGGTGTTCTGTAAGACAAGTGTCGGGAATCTATTTAGAGTATGGAGTGTGAATGTCCCTTAGCTTGTGTATCTTAGCTAGATGTTGGCTACCTGGTTATGTCTGTGTAAATAATCTGTCTGCGTGAGTATTTTGCAACTAGATATGACGTGTTGGATGGTTTCCTCTGCGATATGGCATTTCCTGCAAGACCCATCAGTCGAATCTTTGATAACATGTTTTCTGTAGCTTTTAGTGTTAATAACCTGGTCTTGTATGGCAATCACAGTTCCTTCAGTTTCCCCAAAGAGACTCCCTTCACTCAACCAAAAGTTCGACGCTTCTTTGTCGACGTGTGGCTGGTTGAGGTGAGAAGGATGTCTACCGTGGAGTTGCTTTCCGAGCCATGATTGAAGTTTAGTGCATATTGTAGGAATGTTATGGGTGTTTTACACGCTGTTCAGATTCAGAGGTGTGTATTTTGTATCAGCCATGCAGACTGCTTTCTGTAATGGTGATGTGTGTTGTTTAGATATTTGTAAAATTCGTCATTTTCCATAGCAGCAATGTGATCTGGTTCATCTAATGTGAAGCAGATTACTCCATTTTCAATGTGAATGGTTTTGCGTTTGTCCAACCCAAATTGCATGTGTACGTCTTTTGAAAAGGTTTGTGTAATGTAAGTAGTTGGTGCAATTGTGTTTGTGTGGAGGCGTAGATTTTCATGTCGTCCATGTAAGGTAAGTGTGAAAGCATGTAGTGGCTTATTATTATTATTATTATTATTATTATTATTATTATTATTATTATAAATTTTTAAATTTTTCTTAAGGAACTTGTGCTTCTCATTGATGGTGTGCTTTGCTATGGGTAATTTTTTCACTCTGCCATATCTAATATGTGTGTTCTTTCCATCTAGTCAAAATGCTACGAAACGTCTGTCCTTAGTACACAATTATTACATGTGATTTTATAAACATCTAATTTATATAAATCTGAAATGTTATCCTTAGGTTTGCCTAACGTTTTCTTTATGGAGTTAGGGTTATTCTACACTAATTGACCATTCAATGGTTTAAAAATACTGGATAAGCCTTTCATTACATGAATGTTATACGGGATGGATATTCTTTTTATTGATTTTTTTTTTTTTTTTTTTACTCCAAACTTATCAGCCGGTTAATGACAGGAAAATGGAAATCACCCAGAATAACAACCAATAACATCAAAGACCAAAAATGACATCTTATTGGACATTACTCTTATTTTATTTCGTTTTATTTTTTCCATAACTTATTCACTTTCCACTGATGATGGTAACGGTGTTGCCCAAATGTACATTCGGATATTTCTATATAAATCTGTTGTGTTTTAAGAAGTAACTTTTGTATTACTAGCTTTTTGATTGTACAGTCAGGGAAGAGAGAGAACGGGAAGCGAAGTGATGCTCTTTTGTTGAAGTAAAGATACACCTGCGATCCTAACGTTCGGGACATAAAACATTAGTCCCTTTAACCTTAAACCCAGAGATCGTTAAAAAAAATCTCTGCTTTAACCTCTAACCCAGTTATGAAGAGCACTTTTACTTTCGATTTGGAAGCGACTAACTGCCTGCCTGCAACTGCTGTCAGTACAAACACGATAGAGATCTAATACATCTCCATCGTGAGTGCAAGTGAATTTGTGCTGTTTTATAATATTTATTGATGGAATTGGTATCTAGCAAGGTATTGTGGAACGAAAATATGCAGAAATTCCAATAGGAAAGCAGAGATTTAAAGAAGTTAATTCAAAGAGCAAAGTGAAAATAGAATGGAGAGAACAGCCAGGGAGGAGGGAGGACAGCCTCCGTCTTCCCAAGAACAGCCACCAGTCACGTTATGGAGGGGGTTGACATAACAGCCAATTAACTCATAACCCAGATGTTGCAGATTAGTGGCGCTGTTTTTATTAACACTTAAATAGCATTGGATCAGTTACGAACTTCGCTTCCAGTTCTCCCTCTTCCCTGGTACAGTGCTTCCTCTATATAATGACACTCTATATAACACCAAATTTATAATGGCAAGTCCATGTAATGAAGTTTTTCCCGGAAAATAAATTTGCAGTCATAAATTTGGCAATATGTAGAGTCCTGTTAGAGAGGGAGCATTGTATGTAAATTTGGCTTTTTGTTATTTAGCAATAGTCCATGTTCACGATTTATCAACCAGCCTGTAATAAACGCTTAATCATTTTCATCGTAAACCACATTTATAACCACTTAAAATAAAGCACAGTACACTACAAGGAAAGACAATCATACAAAAACGTAAACAGATGGCATTAATAGGTCAAACATGTCTAAGCTTATCAACAGGAGACACAAAACAGCTTTTCCACAAAGGATTTAATGTACATTCATGTACATGGCCTGTACATTTTGTAATCCGGATTGAGGTTACAAAAAAATATGGTTCGATCTAACATAAATGTTTATGTCACTTTCAAAATAAGCACCATCTGCGCCAACGCATTTAGCCCAGCGTTGCTGCCATTGGTCAAAGCAAGTATGGAATGCCTCCTTTGGGATGGCCAAGAGCTCCGCCGTTGCATTTTGTGTTGTCAAGTCCACATCCTCAATTCCCCGTCTATTGAGTGTTTTCATGATCTTCGGAAATGCGAAGAAGTCGCATGGAGTTAGGTCGCACGGAGTTGCGATTTTACCAATTTTAAAACAAAATTTGATACAATGTCGTTGCTTAATGTTTTCTGTAATTTTCACTACGTGACAAGAAAAGAAAAATATTCTGCTTTAGCATGTTACAACAATTGCACGCAGGACTCTTAACAGTTGCAAATTTCATTAAGTCATCAGCAGAAATGTCGTCACACGATCCCATTAGGAAAAAGGTGCAGCAAATGCTACTTTTTTGTAGCCTCAATCCGGATACTTTTCGGACAGGCCTCGATTATTGAATCCTTTGTGGAAAAGCAGTTTGTTTTGTATCTCCTATTGATAAGTCTTCCCATCCAGTCTAAAGGTATTTATTCTATTTAATATATCTGAACTTCATTGCTATGCTGCATAGCTGCTCTATATAACAATGTCCTCCCGGGCGTGGCTGAATGCAATATCCGATAGCAGTTTGCTCTCATCAGGGGTCTATCTACAATTTCAAAATCCATACCCATTTTTATGATCTAAGTGAAAGTTTTAACAAAAAATATAAAACACATGATCTAATTAAAAAAAAACTATTTGAATTGACGTTATTTAAGTTGATAAACAGTTTCTGAAGGTAATTTGTTGATAAACATTGTTAGATTTTGTGAAGATACAGTTTCCGATCAAAATAATTTTGTGAAGGTACCCTTAAACAGTACCAAATTGGCCCTAGATAGATCTCTGGTCATGCAGTACAAAAAAGGCCTTCATATTAATTGATGAACAGAAACCCATTATTCAATTTAAGAATATAATCTACAGTCATTAACCAAAGTGAGCGTTGTTATCCATGGCAATTTTTTTCTTAACAGCCACTAGTCGTTAACCAAGTGCATCGTTATTTAAGGCCATTATTAGATCTCAAACCCAGATACCACGAATCCAGATGTAAATAATTACTTTAACTGTATAACTGTGAAAACTTTTATTTTAAAAGAAATTTTTAATAACCGTCGTCAGAAGCTATTTAATTAAATATATACACATGAATTTAATATATCTGGAAAACCACAAATCAGAAAGGTTTGTGTTCCCGAGCATTCCGGATTTGCGGTCCTCAACTGTATTTGCGCATGAGTGTTTAGGATTCTTTATACAGGTAGAGTCAAAAATCTATATCCGCCTTTCTATCTTGGATGCAAATATATTTATGCAAATTCCAATAAAGGGAGTGAATAGGAAGTTGGGGGTGCTCTTTCTCATGGTAGCGCTTACAGTGTTGCCAACATGTAAATTAGGACATATGCAAATCGTATCTACTAAACAGTAAGATGTACAAAAAAACCCAAAAAAAACCCAAAAAAAACCCAATTACAAACTTGCTCAGCACCAAATAAGCAACAAAGCAAAACAAAACAATTTCAAAATCCGATGAACCTGTCGACATTGAGGAAGGGATGAGTGGCCTGTGGGGAAAGCAACAGAATCCAATGAATCTGGGTTCAGGTCCAAGGAGTAACTAATGAGGTTTTTTTCTGCTTAATACCATTTGCCAAGCATACAAATTATTTCATGTAGTGTTCATATCCTGTTCTGGAAAGTTCCACAAATTACCATGAAGACACCAGTTCCCTGTGTAATTAGTGTAAGAAGGCATGCTGAAGCTGAAACAAAATCAGACCAAAGCACTAAGACACAGTACACTGCTCAGGAAATGATCAACAAGGTTTTGTGCTTTGGTGAGACAAGGCAAAACTATCAAGGAACAGTTAGGTTGTATCATGAAAGATACCCTAATCAATGCCATCCAACCCGTCATGCAATCAGACAAATTGTACGACGGTTTCTAAGAACAGCTGTCCATCAGCTCTGGCGTCAAGGTCATTCAAGGACACAGACTGAGGGGCAAACTACAGTAGCAGTCTCGGCAGCAGTTGCTGCAAACTTTCACATAAGAAGCAGAGCAATTGCTGCATATGCTGGCTCTTCTCAACGAACTGTCATCAGGATCTTGAATGCACACAGTTTCCATCCAAATCACATACACAGTCACCAGAACTATTGACATCTGATTACATCAGTCGTACACCTTCTGCAACTGGTTTCTTTGTCGCCTTGATGAATTTTGTTGACGAGGTGTTATGGTCAGATGAAGCCCAGTTTTCCAGGGATAGATTTGTCAACAGGCACAATGTTCGTTACTGGGTAGAAGATAATCCTCGACGGCTGCAAGAAGCAAAACAAGAAGTGAACTGGAGGATAAATGTGTGGTGTGGGATATACAAAGGCTCCATTGCGAGTCCATACTTTTACGAAGGAACTCTCACAGCAGAACGCTATAGGGATGAGATTCTCAACATTGTAGTGATGGATTTTGATTATGCTTTGCCATTTTTTTTTTTTTTCTGTGTATCTCCTACGGTTTAGTAAATAAGATTAAAATATGTCCTAATTTACATGTTGGCAACACTGTAAGTGCCACCATGAGAAAGAGCACCCTCAACTTCCTATTCACTCCCTTCATTGGAATTTGCATAACTACATTGGTATCCAAGATAGAAGCGAGGGTAAAGACTTTTGACTCACCTGTATAAAGTCATAATACTGACAGAAGTATGGAAGATATAACAGACATCTTATTAGAAAATGAAATAAGACATCTTATTAGATGACTTGAAAAAGAATTTTTAGAACCACTTTTCGTTCAATTATAATTTCGAACAATGATTTCATTAAACTGGGCAATTATGCTGACAGATTTTAAAGAAAGGTTCTTCCCAATGCGGTGTTACAGTGATAAGAAAAAATACATCCAACAGAAAAACATTGCAGATTAAATTATATTTAATACAGTCAAAACCCGTTAATACGAACTCGGTTAATACGAAAAATTTTGCTGCCCCGTCCCCGTGAATGATATTTACATGTAAATTCATCCTCTTAATACAAACGATTTTTAATTAAAGTCCGTTTAATACGAAGGAAAATTTCGGAAATTTAGTGAGAAAATAGTGATCAGAATAAAAATTCTAATAAGTTTTCAGAATATGGAATTTTCTAAAATAAAAATTAAATGTTTTCTGTGATCTATTCACCTTTTTAGAGAACATATTGTCCGCCAGGAGGGACATGGTAGTCGTCCGCTGTTACGCCCATTCGTTTTGATTCCTAGGCGTTTGTATCGTCCCATAGTGAAGCAGCAAAAATAACAAGCTATTGCACGATCTTTAGGGTTTGCTACATTTTCGTTATAACGCATTTTCTTCTTTTGAATCGGTGTAGTTCATGATTCCTACTTTTTATTTTTTTTCCACGACCGTAATGGCGCCGCCCATGTGATGACGTAATGAAAAGGTGAATTACCACAGACTTCTAAAGAATCACATGTTCTTTCGGGCGTGATGAACACCACTATTCACGTGGTGTTCACTAACGCGAATCTGATTGGTTCTGTATGAGAGCGCACTTGTTTCAAAAGAAATTGAATCACATGGCAATTTTAAACAGGAATCAATCAGTCTTCTTCGATACAGACTACACAGCTGCAGACTACAGACTACACAACTACTGCTTCACCATGTCCGATGTAAGGAAAAAGAAACGAAAGGATCTTTCGCTACAAGTAAAATTAAAAATTCTAGATGCCGTTGAAAAACCAAATGCAAAAGAAGGGCAGATTCCTAATGAATTTGAAATTCCTCCGTCAACTTTGTCAACGCTAATAAAAAAAACACTGAAAAAATAAGACAGCAAGCAGAGACAAGTGGGACACTTAAAAGGAAACGGATGTGAACAGCAACACATGAGGAAATGGAAAAGGCATTGCTGAAATGGTTTTAATAATTAAGTTTACTTTTTTCTATATTATACATGTGCAACAGTGTCTAGATAGAAACCAAGATGGCAGAGTCAAAAGTGATGAAAGTGATGATGATCCCGGGCAAATTCAGCATTCTGCTCCGTCAACACAGTGTATGAATACTGTGATAGATGATCCCAAATCATTTATTTTGTATGGGGAAAATGTTCCTCCAGATTTATTTACGTTATACTCAAAAGTAAATAATGTTTTAAGCAGAAATTTTGTAATGTCATGTAGACAGACGAAAATAACAGTTTTTTACTGAAGGAATGGAATAAAAATGTATGTATTTTATAACAATAATTTTTCCATGCTTATTTCGAAAGTTATCAGAGTTGATTCATAATACGAAAAAAAATGTATGGTCCCGACGATTTCGTATTAACGGGTTTCGACTGTAGTAGCCAAAATTCTTTCTTATCAAATAATTATACAGGGTATGACAGAAATAACTCCTGAATTTCAAACATAAATAACAAATCATTTCATATGATAGAAGCTATTCATAATTTAATTACACAGTTTGAAAGAGCAACATTTAGCATTTACATCACATACACTATCAGTTAGTTTTGAAAACGATATCATCCAATAGCGCTTGACCTGCTTACGAGGTAATATTCAAAGGCCGATCTCACATCTTATGATTTTTTTCTCTGGGGGTATCTGAAGGTTTAAGTTTATAAACAAAAGCAGAGAACACAAGAAGTAGTGAAAGCTGCCATCTGCCAAAAAAACTGCGGCAATAGCACTGAAAATAATGGGGGAATGTAGAATTCAGGGAGAGGCTTCAGGAATGCATAGAAAATGAAGGTCAGCATTTGGATGATATTGTTTTCAAAGTAAATGATAATGTACCGGGTGGTTATAATTAAACTTCCCCTATAAACAGCATCCTACAGCGCAAACGGGTGAGCGGAATGCAACGAAATTTTGTATATACGCGAGATGCGCTCACAGAATTTCGAAAAAAAAATTTACTTCCAAAATGTCCACCAGAGGGCGCCTTTTTGGGAAAAGCATGAAATTTAACACAATAAACGACCAAAACGGAATACAGAAACAATATTAACATTTATTGACTAGTTTCTGATCACCTTGTCATCGAACCACATTAAGTAAAGGTAAGGGAGAAACAAAAACAGTTCAGTTTGCAGAAACAAGAACAGATTAGGACAAAATTGCACAAGAGGAGCAGCTGTTAATCGTGTCCAGGACGATGTAGGGAAAGGTGCTCCACATGACCACCCTCATTCACCTGCAAAATTTCAAGTCGATGGATAATGTATTTAACAACAGATCGTAACTGATCAGTTGTGAGGCTTCGACATGAAGCGCTATGGAGTTCTTTAAGTCATTCAACGTCACAAGACCTCCACGATACATCAGACTCTTTAAATAGCCCCATAACCAGAAATCGCACGGAGTTAGATCTGGCGAACATGGTGGCCATGGATTAGGAAAGGAGCGATTAATAACACGTTCCTCTGTGAAGTGTTGGAGCAATAGCGCCTTCACGGACCCATGGATATGTGGGGGCGCACCATCATGCATGAAAGGTAAGGACCTGCCATTGCTGTAGTTGCGGCACAACAAACGTCTGCAGTACGTCATGTACCGACGGCCCGTAACGGAACATGTGAGAGGCCCACGTTCACCGATTTCCTCAATGAAGAATGGCCCAAGGATGAATGTCGCTGTGAATCCACACCAGACACTGACCTTTGGAGAGTGTAGGGAAATTTCAGTGTGGATCTGCGGATTTTCTAGCCCAAATGCTGCAATTCTGTGTGTTGACTGTACCACTGAGGTCTAAACGAGCCTCATCGCTCCACAGAATATTCCAGCCATGACAGATCAACAGTCATTCTGTTGAGAAAACTGACTGCGAATGAGAGACGTTGTGGCTTGTCCCTATCAAGCAGCTCCTGAGTATGGCGGATCTTGTATGGGAAGTAGTGCATTATGTTTCTGAGTATTTTTCGGACAGTGCTGTAAGAATAGTCTGTCGAGAAACTGCACGCGCACTTGCTGCCCCCAAACTCTGATGTCTGTGACTATGCGTCAACAGCTGTCTTGACAGCATCAACAAGTACCGGTGTGACACGTTTACGGCCTCTTCCAGGTTGAACTCCTAATTTCACCGTCTCTTCAAATCTCTTAATCATGGCCCCGGATACCTTTAATAGACATTGGTCCACGCCGTAGGTTCTTTCTACGACGAAATTTACGAAATGCAGCAGAAGCATTCCCCTTGTTTTCGTAAAACAGCTTCACCAATAACGAACGTTCAACTAAAGAGACCATCATTGGTACAGCCGGAAACATCGACTTAAACATGACAACATCTGCAAACGTTTTATACCCTAAACTGTTTTGCATAAAGCTTCCTCCTCTTCCCAAGCATGCAAATCTCGACATTTTTCTCCTAGAACTGACAGCTTTTCCCGGTTTTGCACTTTATTACTCATAATTCTTGTTCTGGATTGTTAATATTGTTTCTGTATTCCATTTTTGTCATTTATTGTGTTAAATTTCATGTTTTTCCCGAAAAGGCGCCCTCTGGTGGACATTTTGGAACTAAATTTTTTTTTTTTTGAAATTCCATGAGTGGCTAGCCCATATACAAAACTTCGTTGCATTCCGTTCACCCATTTGCGCTGTAGGATGCCGTTTATAGGGGAAGTTTAATTATAACCACCCTGTATACACTACATGATCAAAGGAGTTGGGACACCTGTTGCTCTACCGTAAAGCCGCAAAAAGCTTCTATCAGTTGTGTGTAGGATCACCCCGAGCTGCTATCACTGCCTCCACTCTACATGGCATACTGTCCACAAGTTTACGGTATGTGTTCACAGGTATTGACCTCCATTCCTCGAGGAGTGTCGTGGTTAGTTCCTGGACAGGTGTAGAGCGAACCATCCTGGACCTCACACGTCGTTCCAATTCGTTCCACAGATGTTCGATGAGGTTGAGATCAGGACTCTGGGCGGGCCAATCCAGTTCTTCCACCCGCATCTCGTCAAACCAGTTGGATATGGATCTTGCTTTGTGGCAAGGCGCATTGTCGTGCTGGAAGAGGAATGGCCCATCACCGAAGTGTTCCCACAGCGCTGGAAGTGCCCCGTTATCCAGAATGGTCCTGTAGCCATCAGCATTGAGGTTTCCATCCACCTTAATGAGCAGGCCCAGTCCAGTCCAGGAGAAACACCTCAGGTGTTCACAGGGGTGTCCCAACTTCTTTGATCATGTAGTGTATGACGCAAATGGTAAACACTGTTCTTTCAAAATGTGAAATAAAATTTTGAATTTCTTTTATCATTGCTTTGTTATTTGGATTTGAAATCTGGGAGTTATTTCTGCTGCACCCTGTATTTCTATGCTTATGAAACAAAATTGAACACAGATCCTGAAAAAGAAAAGCTGACGTTTCGGATAGAGACTATCCTTTGTCAAAGCTCTTTTATATTTTGCTTTGACAAAGGATAGTCTCTGTCTAGAACGTCAGGTTTTTTTTCAAGGTCTTACCACTTTCGTGTCCAATTTTGTTTTATTCCAGGGTTTCTATGTCCCGTCCTTCGTCTCTTCTACATCCACCATATGCTTATTAAAGAAAGAAGAAAAAAGAATTTCAATTGGGTTTATTAAATGCATTTTATTGATAAGAGTACAGACTTATTATTAAAAAAAAAAAAAAAAAAAAAAAAAAAAAGTTATATAAATTTACTTATTTTTTGCCTAATTATTACCATAAAAGAAATTTACTATCTGGCCATTTGTCACCGGACACCTATCAAAAAAGCGCATGGGTTCATCCATACACATCATACAATCTAGAAAAGATGTTGTCTGGTTAGAACACACTCAGAGCAGCTACTGCAATCAATACGAATAAAACAACGCGAATTAAGTATGAAGCAACTAGAAACTTCAGAAAAGCAAACCTGTAGTGCAATTGAAGTGTATTGTATCGGATCAGTAGGCAACAGTCCAATTCTAAACGATAAATATCGTTATAATGAACTTCCGGGGACCGTGAAATTGGTTTGTTAATCTGAAAGATCATTAATATAAAAATCAATTATTTCTTTATAGTCATGAATTTCCGTCTGCTTTGTTGCTCTTAATTTTTCTGAAGCAATGAAGTTGCCTATTTAATTGAATGTGATGAAACTTTTCTGAGGCATAATGTTCTGAATAAATCAAAGTTTATTTAAGCATGCAAAATGCTTCTTAAAAGGCTGAATATTTTAAAACGTTTAGTTTGCTTTCATTTTTGTTTCTCCATTGCTCATTTAATGCTCGAAATCTGTGTTTATTATAGACTGTAATAATTCCATGTAATTCCTATGTATTTTATAGATAAACTTTTAGAATATAAATGCTCTAGATAATAAAAATTGAGCGTCCTCAGATTCATTTCAAAAACATAACGTCATTGCCATACCCGCCAACCTACGGAGAATGAAATTCGTACATTTACTCGAAAATGTACCAGGAACAATTTACAATTTATATGTTGTGGAAAGCGGGTCGTGTGACCAATCGATCTGGGGTGCAATTTCCTCACTAAAACGATAATGAAATCAGTTTTGCTTTATCTCTATCCATTTTCGATTTATCGCTTGTTATATGCTATTAATCATAAATAGGTATAGAAGGAGATGAAGCCAGAAACTGTGGACACAGATTAACAAGAACAACAGGAAACCACTATTCCACATCAGAGGTTTATTGCAACGTATGCGCATTTCGGCAGCCAAGCTGCCTTCCTCAGCGTATACAAGAACTTGATCAGACCAGAACTTCTCTGGTCTGATCAAGTTTTTGTATACGCTGAGGAAGGCAGCTTGGCTGCCGAAATGCGCATACGTTATAATAAACCTCTGATGTGGAATAGTGGTTTCCTGTTGTTCTTGTCATAAATAGGTCTGAATAATTTAAGTTGCACTATTCAGACCTCTTCAGAGCCCATTCTACTGATGAGATTTGATGAAAATTAAGACCATGAGGAAGAGGTTTTTCCAATAAAAAATTAGTTCAAATTTTGATCAAGGTGAAGAAGTGGCGCATGAAGAACATGACCGAACAAGCAAATTCGAATGGAAATCACGTTTTTGGTCAAAAATGTGAAGTTTCACCAAACGAATGAAGTCGAATTGGTGTACTCTATAATCCAATTTTACTGACTAGAATACTAAAGTGCATGATAATATGCTGTATTTATTCTACTATAATGCGAAAAAATTTAGCCTAACAAAGCACCTAAATTTGTGGGACCTTATTATACAAGAGTATGATATTAGTGCTGCAGCGACAGGAATATAATATTCAAACGAAACTTGCGTATAACATACATCACAGTACATTAAATACACAGTTCATTGACTTTTTATTTGAATTTCCCGTCGCCAAAAGCTAATGCGAAAATAACTTCAAAACTGTGTCGATCTTATAATTTTCCCACTTAAATTTTATTAAATTAACCTCTACTTATTATTATTAACAGTAATCACCTGCAAAAAATCTTTGGATATTTGTAAATATCAATAAATAAAATTAAAGAAACTAACTAACTTCGATGGAGTTTTAAACATGGCTCACTTCGCATTCCGCCATTTTGAATAAATTAACGAACACACCATCTAAAATGCATTGTTAATCGTATTTCTACCAATATTAAGCCCTAAATTATGGCTATCTATGATCATGTAATAATGTATAAATATTCAATGCACAGACTTTCTTTCTGGGAAGTGTTGTCAGAGACCGTCAATAAGCCATTCTCACTTTTCCCTGCAATTGAACTTTATCAAATTTTTTTCACTTTTCTGTAATGAACTCATGATGTTTTCCACTTTTTATGACCTGAGAAGCAGTGATTGGTAATAGCAACAGTTAAAAAAAGAGTTTTTTTTCCCTTTCTGTTTTCTTTTTCTGTATATTCTTGCATATTTTATTTCTCGCGACAAATCAAAAATTGGGAACGCATTATACAAGAGGATAAAATTTTTACTGTTTTTTTTTTTTTTTTTTTTTCTTTTGGGCTCTGAAAGTGGAATTGCATTATACAAGATGCGCATTTTAGAAGAGTATATACAGTAACGATGCAAAATATGATCACGTGTTTGTTACAAAACACAATTGAAATGCGGATGCCTAATAAAGTCTCCTTATGATGTAAGAAACTCCTGTACAGAAATCATTGGGTACACTGAACACCATGAAGGTGTGACTGGTGTCAGTGTGTTTTTGTTTATAGTTTGAGAAAGGATATAAGATTATTTGATTTAGAAATTGTTGTTTCCAGAGTTTGTTTGTTTGGTAGTTGTAATTGTGTAGAATGAATTTTGTGCTTGTACTGTTTGTGGATGTAGTGGGTTTGAAATGTGTGGGCATTGTGTTTGTGATTGTTTGTGGCAATTTGTAGAGTGAATGCTATGTTGTTGTTTTACAGAATGTTGTTGTAATATTAGTTTTTTTTATAAATCGATCCTTCGTTGTAAAAGTTGATTGTTATCCGATTGCGGCGATAATTACCGGGTAACAATCGCTTAAAAACTTTTTGGTTAATGTTTAATTTCGGGGAGTTCGGCCATCAACAGTGCTGCGGCTGTTTTCCCTTTGTTGGGAGCGTGTCTCGTTTTTTTTTTCGAGCGTGTGTGGCAGTGAAGCTTACGACGGGATAATGATCATTCGACCCCCCCCCCCCCTCGATGCGGCAACTTCGCTTTTTAGTTGGAAATTAAGCTGATAAAATAAATGGAAACTATAAGGCAAATCAACTTTGTGGTGGACGCAAAACTTTCATATGGACAGACGGATGTTGCAATTAAAGATGTCTTTTGTTGGCCAATAAGAGAAATTGTGCGTATGGCACGCTTGTCAGACATTTCTGTTAAGTTGAGAAAAACCTTCGTACGTAAGCTCTGCAGACTGGTGAGGTCGTTCTGGTTTAGTTATTGATTTTGAGTAGTCAATCTGATTGTTTTACGGGGTGTTATGGTAAATTTGCAACATAATGTAAAATGAGAATTTTGATCAATGGACTTATGTATGTTCATGTTAAACGGAAAAATGATTAACTGTTAACTTAATTTCGATGAACGGAAAAGTAAATGGAATACTAAAGCAGAGAGCCATTTCTGATAGGAGTAACTTTCATTTTTAAGCTCTAACTGAGATCTGCAACTTTTAAAAAACTGACTATAGTCATTTAACTAGTGAATTTAACTGAAACGTCATAGTACAAAGTCAGCCAATCACGTTAGCCATTAGTCTCCAACTGCCAGCATCTGTTTCTTACAAATAGTGATTTCATTCACTGCTGTACTAATACACAGTATATTAGTGATTTTACATAAATCTTACTACCATTTATTTTATGTATGATTTATGTATTTAATTGTTCCATTAACCCTGTTTTGGGCGTTCAGCCTGTTGGGGGACAACATTGGGTACCTCTTCCGTTATATCTGGTCTGGGTTTCCCAGTGATGTTGTTACATTGTTACATTATTATTAAACATGTCTTTCAAGCAAAATAGAATGTATGAAAAATTTTCCGGAATAAAGGCACAAAAGTAAACAGAATGTGTACTAATATGACAAAAAAGGAAAAAATAAGTATGTGGATAATAGTAAATAAAAAAAATAAAAAACTCTTTCACTACAACAAATATTAAGGAAAAATACAACCTGAACCTGGAAGCACTTTTCGACAGCAAGGCTATCATCATTCAGCAGGGACCAAGGAGTACACTAGGGGGAACCGAGTGAACTGACTTGAAAGCGGAAAAACTGAATATATATAGCGAAAAGACCACGGTTTTAGGCCAATCAGAGAAATTACACCAGAACGGGACAAATTAATGATTGGGCAGTTGGGTCCACCATTGGATTAATGCTGAGTCACCAATGGGACCTGAGTCTGAATTTAGTAGTAAATTATTATTGGTTTTTTGTATGGCCATACTTTCAAAAGCGTCCAGCAGGTGTTTTTTATTTATTGAATGTAACAATTTTAAATTATCGATAGAAAAATCATGTCCAGTCTCGATGGAGTGTTTTGCTATGGCGGAAAGGTTGCTTCTCCCGAATCTTCTGTGGTCTATGTGTTCTTTAAACCTGGTTGATAAACTATAGATAATGGAGAGTTTTTTTGTTTAGTTTCAATAGTTTAGTTAAGTCTTTCCCTCGATCAAGTTAACTAAACTAACTAAAGAAGTGAAAAAGGTTTTAAATAAGTGCCCTAATACTGTTCCTAAAAATATGGTGCCCTCACTGACCATTGCCAATCCCACTTTACCCAAATTATATGCACTATCCAAGATTCACAAACCTGGGAACAAAATTCGGCCGATCGTATCTAGCATAGATTCCCCAACCTATGCTAGATTTCTAAGTTTTTGGCCAAATTTCTAAAAACTCTAAAACTCTCAGATTTCGATAGTTCGGTTAAAAATAGCATAGAATTAGTCAAAAAATTAAAAAATGGTGGTCAAAGACGGTGAGATACTAGTTTCGTTTGACATTGTCTCACTATTTCCCAATGTACCTATTCCTGAAACTCTTAATTTCCTTAAAGACATTCTTCGCAAGAACCAAATCCCTGAAATTAAGATTAATGAACGTATAAGTTTAACAGAACTCTGCGTCAACAACAACATCTTTCAATACAATGGCCAGGTTTATAAAATGAATAGTGGCACTCCCATGGGATCATGCCTCAGTCCGATAATGGCTGAGATTTTCCTCAAAAGTTTCGAGGACATTCTAAAAAACTCCGGTAACTATTTTCCCAACACTTGGTTCCGGTACGTCGATGACGTTTTTGCCAATTTCGATACCAGTATTTGTGATGTAAATAATTTCGTTCAACACATCAATAGCTTCTTTCCCTCGATCAAGTTTACTTTCGAAATGGAAGAGAATAATAAGCTGCCTTTTTGGATATTTTAATTATTAGGGATAATAACTCATTATCTTTTGACGTTTTTCGAAAACCAACCAATAAACTAAATTACATTCCCATTGATTCTAGTCACCCCTGGAACCAAAAAGTTTCCACGTTTATCTTTATGATCAATAGAGCCCTCAATCTTCCCCTAAGTAAAAACGCTTTTAAGTACGAAATCTCCTTAATTAAAAATATTGCTATAAAAAACGGTTACAGCTCTACAACTGTTGTAGACCTAAGAAAAAGGAAATTTAAGAAGTTTATTTCAGACACAACCACCTTACACACCGTTAAAGAAAAGAAAAAAATTATCTCCTTACCCTATAATAAGTTTTTTATTAAAGGACTTAATTCAATCTTTAAACCACATAACATTTCTTTATCTTTTAGCAACCCGAACCAAATAAGATATTTATTGGATAATCCCAAAGACAAAGTATCACACCTACAGAAGTCTGGAATCTATGAAGCCCACTGTTCCCATTGCCCAATGGTTTACAAAGGTCAAACGAAATGCAGTTTATTAACCAGGTTTAAAGAACACATAGACCACAGAAGATTCGGGAGAAGCAACCTTTCCGCCATAGCAAAACACTCCATCGAGACTGGACATGATTTTTCTATCGATAATTTAAAATTGTTACATTCAATAAATAAAAAACACCTGCTGGACGCTTTTGAAAGTATGGCCATACAAAAAACCAATAATAATTTACTACTAAATTCAGACTCAGGTCCCAATGGCGACTCAGCAATAATCTAATGGTGGACCCAACTGCCCAATCATTAATTTGTCCCGTTCTGGTGTAATTTCTCTGATTGGCCTAAAACCGTGGTCTTTTCGCTATATAAATTCAGTTTTTCCGCTTTCAAGTCAGTTCACTCGGTTTCCCTCTAGTGTACTCCTTGGTCCCTGCTGAATGATGATAGCCTTGCTGTCGAAAAGCGCTTCCAGGTTCAGGTTGTATTTTTCCTTAATTTTTGTTGTGGTGAAAGAGTTTTTTATTTCTTTTATTTAAAATAGAATGTAATATAATTTCCAGATACAAAAGGAAGCTGAATTAAGTCAAAGCCTACATGGATTAAGGGGCTCTGATTAGGCTATCAATCTTGAATAGAGGTCTTGAGTTAATCCTCTCTCGTTACCCATGAAAACACACAGGGTTCTTCCCAGGCCATTTTGAACGGGCGTGCCGCCTGGCTGATTTTGGTGACCACCCGCTGAATACACGAAAAACTGCACACCACTGCATAATATTTTATTTGTTTTTAATTTTTGTCTGCCTGGCTATTATCTATCCACCCAGCTGATGAAATTTTCTGGGGAGAACACTGAAAACATATTGGGTCAGCCACCAAGATATAATAGATGGACTGTATTTCAGAAGGCTGATTTTGGCCATTGGCTAAAAGAATACTGAAAGAACTATCACATTAGTATAAGAACATTACTCGTCATAATATTAAATTCTACACTTGTTTTTTTGTGAGCCAAGCCAGAAAAAACAAGAAATTAATCCACCCGAGGACAGTATACGAAAATAGTGGAAGCAGAGTTCAAATGCCACATACCGGTAGATCATTTGGTACCCTCTAAATCCCACCCCCATAATTCCGATCCCAGTGGGCTAATCAAAACCAAACTAAACAGTGAAGCTGGACATGCTGAGTAAACTACATTCCCAATTTCAACTATCCACGTCAAAAAATGTGGAAAACATGAAGGGGGCAGTCAGACATTGTGAAACCAATAAATGCTCTGCCACTTAATAAAAAAAGGTGTCAAAAAAGATATTGCGGTCAAGCCTTATATAGAGCCAAAAGGCTGTTTTAACTGACTTGGAAGAGCAGAAGAAAACTTGAATTAACTTTATGTGACATTACAAAGGTTGTTTTAAAAGTAAGCTCCGTTTTGTAATAAAAACAAAACTACAGTGGTCCTCACATAAAGAACCTAATTCGTTTCTAGGCAAAGTTTGTTATGCGAGACTCTCTTTTACATAGTAACATATGGAAAAGAGATTAATTCATTCCTGAGACAAAAATATTGGCAAACTCCTTAAAAAGGAAAAAACAACACTCACCTAATCCAATGTTTCCAATCCCTTTTAAAGCCTGGTTCACATAAAGTGCGTTGCGTGTTGCGCCAGCGTTGTCTGTTCCGTCAGCATTGTGAGCATTGTAATCATCAAGCGCTGACGCTGGCACAAGATCGTGCTGCCAGTTCACATAACTTCCATTCCAAACGTCGGTCTCGACGTTATGGGATGACAGAAAAATTTAACATAGATTTTAAAATCGCTGTGTAAAAAAAAGTCCATAAATAATCTATTCATGATCGATGTTTGTGAAACTAGTAATTCAATAGACTACTTGTTTAAAATAAACTATTAGAAATTAAGGGGAAAAAATAGATTCGACGTAGGTTTTCAAGAATTTTTATTATACAAATTTGTTTTATTATTTATTTCATCATTTGATAAACCTGGGAGAAAAAAAATCTATAATTTTAAGGTTTTGGAATAGACCTACATTTGTTAATTATGTGGCCTGCCTTTGAAAAAAAAAGCCTTTCAGAAGGAATTGATGTTGCCAGCACGCAGAGATGAAGGAAAAAAAAAAATGAAAAATATATAAAAAGATTAAGGAAGGTCCCAGGTCAGGGTCACAGCTGACCTCCAAAATAAACTTTTGTGAATAAATAAATAAATAAATAAATAAATAAATAAATAAATAAATAAATAAATAAATAAATAATAAAAAATAGACTGTATCAAACCATCGATTATATTAAACATAAATACCCCAAAACATTGATTATCGCACAACATTACTTCACGCCATATTTATTTGCTTTTTGGGTATAATATTGTTCTGCAGAGTTAGAATATTAATTTTACTGTTAGAAAACGATTGAACAAAGGCTGGATAATTTAAGCCATGAACTCAAATCCACCGTGTTTCTATCGGATAATTTTTACCGATCAGCGATCGTTTTACCTTCGTACTGTTGACATTTGAAAACAACATTGGATCCAACATTTTACCTGCTTTTATTAGCTAACCATCAATTTTATTGATTGTAGCTATTGTTTTTTAATTTATTAAAAAGAAAACATATATAGCTAAGATGGTGGATACGCTGCTCTTTCATGATTGGCTAGCGTGCTTGCTGTTGATTGGATAACGTTGATCCACACCAGCGTCGAGCGTTGAAAGTTGAAAGTTTTCATCACACTGAACGCACGACGTTCGCCTGACGCATGACCAACAGATGGCCAAGAGACGCACGGAAAAAGTTATGTGAACCGAAATTGACGCAGCAACGCACGACGCAACGGTGACACAACGCACGTTATGTGAACCAGGCTTAAGCCTGTTTTTATTTGCACTATAGATTTTCATCATCTCCTATTATAGATTTATTTGTGCTTTCATCACCCTCTTGATTTTTGAACGTGTGAGCGCATGTGACCACAACAAAACGAACACGTCTGAGGCACATGTTCGATTCGTTATGAGGGACGGTTACGGGGCAAAAATTGACTCGCGCAACGAACCATGTTCTGACCACAACAAAACGAAAACATGTGGTGCGCAGATGCTCTGTTTGTTATGTGGAGCATGGTTCGTTGCGTGAGTCGATTTTCGCCCTGAACCCGCATTCGTTATGCTGATTGTTCTTTGTTCAAAGCGTTTGTTATGCGAGGTACTACTGTACTATTACTTCTTAATCAGATTCTACATACTTTTAACTATTTTTATACGCAGTTTCCAAGTTTATTTAAATACTTGTCATAGCGCTGAATGAAGTTTTGTAAGCCCTCTTCATATGATCTGCTGTCTGTGAGGAAAGCCCACAGTTTTTACTTCTTCTTCGTGGGTGAAATGCAAGCTGCAGAGGAACCCCTTTAGATACCGGAACAGGTGGTAGTCACTGAACACGAGGTTCGGACTGTAAGACGAATGGAGAAGTTGTTCCCAACCAAAAAATCTGATTAGAGCTTCCATTTGAGCAGAGCTGTGTAGCCATGCATTGCTGTGGAGCAGCAACATTACAGGTCCATTAGATCCATATACCTTACTGATATGGCGATGAAAGTCCGCTGAATCACGTTTTTTGCAGTCAAAAAATGGATAACCGAATGTATTTTGTAGTCGGCGGCAACCTCAAGAATCTTAAATAGTTTAATGACACAGTGCGATACACACCCACTGGCGCCATGGCTATAAATGGGTCTGCCTGTTCACAAGGAATTCTAGAGGTCTCTGCGCAGGCACAGTGCTAAGAGCATGCGAGATTTCCAAAGATATTTACTTACAATATTTAAAAACAACCTTCGTATGTTCCAAGAATTTATTGTGATTTGAAAATGTCCATGACCAAGAAATAGCTCTTCAATCTGTTGCAGCCTCCAAGTCCATAGCAGTCGGTGAAAAAAGGATTTGTTAGGTACATGTGCAAGACCAAACGCCAAAACAAAGTGTTTGCATGAAAGAGAAAATTAAGTGTAATTCAAAATGCTATTCTAGCTTTACTTGCTGCAACAAGTAGCTCAATGCCATTTCTACTTTCATGTTTATCTGGTAGTTTTTCGTTCATTTTCAAAAACTTGTTCAGTGCCAATAAAGACTTGTTTTGATACTTTTCCAATAGTGCGCTTGTCATTCTGCATAATGCCTAGGGAAAGTATGCAACATAATCACAAAACACAGATATTTTATACTATGCCTAAAAACGTCAGGCAGTCTATACAATATCTGCTTTTCATACATTGCCAGTAATGTATATAAAAATAGTATATTTTTTTGGCAATTAACTACTACTTCTGGGTTCCCAAACAAAAAGAAACTGTTATGACTTTATATAAAGCTATAAAACAACTATTTAATTTTGTCAGATATTTTATAATCACATATAATGAAGAGTAAAAATATTTTTGTGGACAAAAGGTTTTTCTTTTTCTTAAGATAAACTTTCTTTATTGTACAATAATTGTCATTTATCTATGCACCTGGTGAAAACAAACAGTGTCAAACACCCTTTGAATTGTTGCATACCAGGCAGTGATCGCACATGGCTGCTTTTCGCTATTAATCAAGTGAAATCAACATGGCTGCCATCAATCTTCACTACTATGCATGCGCAATAACCGAAAAAGTGCACTTTATTTTAATAATACATTGGGAAGTTCAGAAAATACACTTAAACCCCATTATAACACGGTGCTCGGGATCCAAATAGTCACATCGCAATACAAGTGGGGTCATGTTATAAAATTTCCACCAGTTTTCTGCATTACCTTTTTAAATTTACACATGATGATTAAAGTGCTACAGAATAACAAGATCACAAAATTCATGTTTTAATTGACAATAAGTTAATTTTTTTCTAATCAATTACAAGGAACATTTTTGATTGATACAACAGTAATTTTTTTTCATCGTACTCATCTGTTCTACTCATTGCCGCCTCTTATGCACAGCCAGTTTGTTTAAAAAATCATGCATTGTTAACAGTTTTATCCCTTGCTTGTTTTTTTTTTTTTTTTGTTTGTTTTGAACAATTTTAATTAATTGTTTCAATTGTAAGATAGAAACTGAATCTACCTGTTGCATTACGAAAAAATTTAAGTCCAGTTTGTAAGCCTTCGAGTAGTTTGGCGATCTGCGGTGGCGGTTCTGGTTCCTCGTCTTCATCATCGATCACATTTAAATTACATACAAGATTTTCACCTGTAACACTGAGTTATTTCTCCATCGGCCATGTGTTCTTATGTGGGACAGCTGTTTCCATCTATCCAACCCTCTAGAGTGGCCCCATTATCATTGTCAAGTTTTATACAGCAGTGGCCATGGCAGTGGCAATGTCCCATGAAAATTGGGAGCCACATTTACATTGCGTTATATGCGGGTTCGCATCATAAAGGAGCATGTTATAATGGGGTTTAGGTGTAATTTAATTGGCTCTATATTTTATAAGCTTTTTCACATAGTTTTCCTTTTAGGTTATTTCAGACACATTCTTAGAAGGGGACTTATTAACATCCAAAATAACAAATGTTTCAGCGGAGCAAACGAGTGCTAATCAGAGTGTTCAGTGGCCTTCAGCCAATGATAGCCGATGAAAGTCACATGTATTTGTTTTGATTGGGTGCATAATTAAATAAAAAATTGTATAATTAGGTATTTTTTGAAGCTCTAAAATAATTCTGGAATGGTTGACTGAAATACCTGTATATGAACAGAGTAAATGATCTTTTTTATATAGTAATTATATGTTGCAAATCCATAGCTGAGGATCCCATGTGATTCACTAATTTCTCTCCACTGTGAATAAACGTCTATTAGAATTACTGCAGCAAAAAAAAAACCCTACAATATTCAATCAAATTTAAGTTTTTGCTTACAGTTATTTTTAAAGAAAGACTTATTTCTGAATTGAATGAAAAGCACATGCAAAGTAGAGGGGTTCAATTCAACTTCTACAGTTGAAATAAACCCTCATTTACTCCCATCGTATTAAGTCAAAACAGTCCTTGGAGGTTTCATAATGTACTTATGAAGGGAAGTCAAAGGAAAATGAGAGGTGAGGAATTGCGGGCATATGAAAGGGCATACCTTGTTAGTAGTTCCCAAAATTGATGACCCATTTTCTACTGCTGCAGTTCCCAGTGGCATAAAGTCCATCGGCTGGGAGCGATGCCAATTTTGTGCTGCTGCCTTAAATTTTGCATCCAACCCAATGTGCTGCCCTTTAAGCTCTTATTTTCATTGGCCAAAACGATGAAAATTGCATGGGGAGAGATCAAGCAAGGTGGATGTTCGAAGATCTCCTATTTGAAGCAAGCCAAGGAATCCATGTCATCTTCATTATGTGTGATTGTGAGTTATTGGTACTTTTCGGCAATGAATTTCAGCTGTCAACTGCTGTTCCATCATCAAAAACGAAAGTAAGCTCTTTGTTCTTAAGGTGCCAACACACATATCCGACTTTGACGCGCACGGTTTTCATCCGACTTGAAGCGACACCAGAGTGCATGCGACTAGCAAAACACACATATCCAACTTCCGCGCGCACGACTTTCAACCGACAATCATTTTAACTCAAATTGTGTCTGTGACAGTGCTGCAGTCACACAGGAAACTGTCAAAATGGATTCGATTACGTGTCAAAAATACAATTTATTAAACTAATAAATTTATTTGCATGTGTAGTTTCCATGGAAGCTTCCAATTTCTTTTTTTGCATCTAAAGCGGTCACTTCCCATGATGCTAATCGTGTATATTCTCGCAACCTGATTGGTTATCGTGAACGACAAGTTGCGTGAAAGTCGGACAGAGCTGAAGTCGGAAAAACTAGTCGCACGACTCCTATGACTGACCGTTTGAGACCGAAAGTAGTCGTTCCAGAGTCGCATGCGACAGCTAGTCGGATGTAAACCATGCATGCGTGTCTCCGCCTTTACTTGGGCACTTACATCTTTCACACTTGGAGTGTTCACTGCTGCCCAGGTCGACACAATGATTAGCTATTTAATCTGGATTTTGCTGGCAGCAAACTTGCAAGCTGCTACAGGCTGATCAAGCTGCTTTTGATCAATCATTTTTATTTGACTAACCCTTGTAATATCTCATCTTACAGGCTACTTAATTTTTACAATGTCTAAATCATTTTGAATGGTGATTTGAGTTTTTTGCTCTGTAAATAAGAAAGACAGTAGAATCGGCTGCATCTACATCGTATCGGAGAAAGAAATGGGTAGAGAGAGGAGGGGAAAATTGTTTTCTTTTGCTTTTTATAGGCAGTTTTGTTATAATGAAATAATGGACTAAAATTTAAAAAAATAAAACGGTTCTGTGATAATAATATCAAAGAATAATATTCTTAAATATAAATGATATTCTTAGACCCAAATTTTTGCATAGAGTTATCCTTTAGAGATATTTTGCAACCAGCAAATAACTGTTGAATACTTTTATACAACAACAGCAGCTGAAAGATTGATGAAGAATTTGACAAGAAATTTAGAAAGCAAATGTTTATTAAGTTCCCTTCACTTTAAAAATGTATGCCATTTAAAACAATTGCTGAATAAAAAATTTTTAGTATAGATTTTCCATTAAGAACTGTTTAATTTTAGATATGCTCTTAATAAAACAAAAATCCAAATAATCAAATTCTAATCCATGTAAGCTTCTAAACTTTCACTGAATTTAATATCAAAATAACTGGTCTGTTTATTTATAAAAATCATTTTGATGAGGACCTAGGTAAAACATGGTTACTGCAGTACATGCATCATAAATCAAACCATGGAGCTTACAGAAATTAATGCAATTTACAGTAAAGTTATTTCTTCTGAAATTTACATTATTTCCTACCGAAATAACTTTCGAAAGGTAGGTGGTGCACTTGTATGTTGATATGTCTATATTTTAGAGTCTGGTTCTTTTCTTCTTTTTTTTATTTGCAGAAAAAAATTAAACATAAAACGACAAAACTCTTACATTAATAAAAATAAAAAAGAAAAAAAAAATTGTTCGCATCATATTGTATATGATAAAGTTTTATTCGAGGTTGAAGTGTATTACCCCGAACTTTTCTTTAATATTAAAAAAACAAAAAAAACAAAAAAAACAAAAACACGTACAACACGTCTGATCAACGACCTGTTTTTATTTAGGAAAAGCCATAAGGCCTCTTACGCACTAGCAACTAGTTGCCGGCAACTGTGGTTGCGAACAACCAGGAAAACAGGAAACCAAAGACTGGAGACCGATTGGGTAAACAAACAGTTCTCGCCTTCGTTTGGCCGTAGCCACAGTTTACATATCCGGTGGCTACGGTTCGGCAACGGCCGACTACCTCTCAAGATGGACGGATGATGTAGTCGCAGTGTCGATATTATTAAAAAGAAAGCAAAACGGGAAAAAAAGAAAGAAATATTGGGTGCACCCCCTATTACAAGAACGGAAATTATAAAGGCATTTTCAAATTTTTTTCGCTCTTTTTTAATTTCTAGGATAAAGCTCTCCGTATCGAAATCCATCGGGTTTTTATAGGAAAGGTTTTTTGACAGGAAACAGAGAAGAAAATAAGGCCCAAGAAAAAGCGAGGAATCACGTAAAATGCTAACTCGGGGCCTGGTTAATAATGCAAAATGCTCTTCTGGGGCATTTTTTCATACATATTTGATTGTGATAAATCAAAATGCGAGACTTCTGAAACGCGGAACTTTTTGAGAAGCCACGCTGTTTCCTCGGGCCGGCCGTGAATGTTGATTTCACAGATAAAAACAAAAAACGCGATCGGGAAGGGGTGGTTGTTCGCTTAGACGTCAATAGAAATAAGCCACCCCAGCGGTTGCTCAATTTCCCAGTCGTCGAATGCGTTGATCTTGATTTTCTGGCCTCCGGCAGCTAACGGGTTGCCGAAACCAAGTACGTAAACGATAACTGTTCTAGTACTAGTTATGACTTCTCGAGGTTGCAATCTAGTTGCCAGCACCCAGTCGCTAGTGCCATAGCCCCCTAACAGGCCTTATTATCTAGGGGGCTATGCTAGTGCGTAACAGGCCTTTTACTTTATCCGTGCCTTAGAGTTTCTCTAGATATAGCCATTTGCACGAAGACACTTCAAGGGGGATTTTTTTTTTAAAATTTCAAACAGAAATCTGTCTTATAACTAACTTAAGGTATACAAATGCATAAATGAACGATTAACTTTTGGCACACATTAAATATTGTATTAGGAATAGGTTACGTAGAATGATACTTAGAAAAATTATGGAGCTCTAAAATGAACATCTCGATAATGCATCATCTAAAACCACCAGTTTAATATTCCTTACTGCTTAATGCTTAATATTTAAAACAGCTTTAAGCCTTCAAAAACGATCGAATGAAGTTTGAATGTTTTCATGATCGCAACCACTTGTTTCATGAATGCGGACGAGGCCGATGTAACAGCAAACAACTTGATTAGCCGCACCAACAAAAAATGCGTGATTCACGTAAAGATCTCCAACCCCAATAACTTTTCAATCCAAAACTTACTTTTTGCTGCTGTTAATATTTCCTTTACATCTTTAATCAAAGCTTTGATTGCTTGACTGGTAAAATCCAATTCCTTTTCATGAGCATGAAGTTTCTCACGAAAATACGGGCTATCCGTTAAACATTCTGTGAATTCTAGAGGCAATAAGCCCATATTCTTGGCTTCGTTTCTTTATAAATTCCGCACAAGTGTAAATTGACGTTGGAGTTTCATTAACTCTTACTTTGAACTACCATCGATCACAACTTCCTGAGATTTTTATCAACTATCGGCACAGCCCCTCTTCTTGGCTGCCTGTGCACATATATGAACCATTGCGCATGCGCATGTTCATAGCCGACATCCGTTTCCGGTATGTAAAAAAAAAAGCTACGGCTAGGAAGTAAAGAGTGAGACTCCTCTTGTGGTCAAAAACCCTCACCGGTGAGAGAATGATGACGTAATTTCTCATTGGGCTAACCGTCTTTTTCTCGGTGAGGACGGTTATACCAACGATATGAAATGAGTAGATCGCAATGACGTATATTAAAGATAGACTCCGAATTTTATTGTTAACAGCGGCAAAAAGTGAAGCCATGGAGGTAGGAATAAGCATGTTCACTTATTCCTACCTCCATGAGTAAAGCAAAATGAGCCATGACAGTTCTGGGCAGGAGTGAGTCGTAGAATAATTAGCTGTCTGGCTGCTTTGTTTTTGAAGATTTTGGGCCTGAGGAATAATTAATTCAAAACCATTCCTCAAAGTTGGTGTGCATACAACTGTACAAACAGACACGAAAAAGGATCAGGAATCATTTTCCACAAGCTTAAATAAAAAATACGTAACTGAAAGACGATCGAAACAAAATTGAAATTAAAACCATGATCGAAAAATGTTTATAAAATATAATAAAATATTTCAAATACAAAGTAAACGAAATTGTCACGCATGCGTTACCAAATTGTCTTTTGCATAATTTATTAGCCAAATGTATGAGCTACTCTTATAAAAAGCCCAAGCAAATATCGTGAAAATTGAGAAAGATATCGCCGATAGAATGAGTTGAATTTCAGTTGCTCTCAAAAATAAA